>JAJAGP010003369.1:0-75980 GCA_025084515.1 Ancistrus triradiatus | reverse complement strand
CTCTGGTGCACCAGTTCTCTGCTTTGTCCCAGAGACCGTACCGATGCATGCGAGTGGGGGAGGTGCACAGAACGGGAGGCATGAGGGAGCTGAAACATGTGCTGCTGAAAGGATCGGGACAGAGACGTGATCCACTTCGTTCTGCGCTCGGAATGCTCTCTGATGCTCAACACCGGACAGGACCGGCAGGAGTGGGGATAGACGAGGGGGTCTGTCTTGTGCACGTGGGGTGGTGGAGGGCACACCAGAGCTGAGGAACCAGTCTTGCTGAATCTCTTAAAGACCCGGCCGGCTGTTCTGCACAGTGAGTTTGGGTGACGAGCGTCAGTGGGAGGACCTTAGCCTACTTTTTACTACTGCACCGGGCCGGAGCTCTGGAGGGGCACCACCATTCATGGGATCTGTGCCGGACAGAAACGCCAAGTGCTCCCTCGCACTCTGCTCACTCGCTCCGTGATGGAGATGGAAGGAGGTTTGAGGGGGAGGAACGTTTGAGGAACAATAGCTTGGCTTAAACGTCTGAACCGGTGCAGACGGGACGCATCGTCTCTGTGAGTCCCCCCGCTCTCTTTTTGCTTTCAGAATCCAGTTTCTTCTACTTAATAGTCTGCTTTACTGGCTTTCACTCCAGTTTGTCGGATCCTGGTCTGGTTTGCTCCTCACCTAAAGCCTATGGTAGTTTTCACAGTCATTTCATGAGGAATAAGGTTTGTAGGGCTCTTAGTCATTTCTACAGACCTGGATCTCTGGATTTTTGTTGTTTAACTTGTACTTTTACCAGGACTGTGTTTACAAAAAAGAATTACTTTCTGTCCTGCAAGATCGATCATGCATGCTTGCTTATTGTCACTTGCATCTTGTATATTAGTGAATTGTGTTATGAGAATTTTTTTTTTAGTCCTCATTATCAAGTACACTCTTTACGCACACACTTGATTAGGTACACCTTCTTGTTTCTACACTCATTGTCCACTTCCCATATAGAAGCACTTTGTAGTTCTAGATAGACTGTAGTCCATCTATTTCTCTACATACTTTGTTTCCTTTCCTCTGCTCTCTAATGGTCCGGACCCCCACAGTACCAGCACAGATCAGGTCCTGTTTGGGTGGTGGATCGTTCTCAGCTCTGCTATGTTAGTGTGTGTTGTGCTGGTACGATTGGATCAGACACAGCAGTGCCGCTGGAGTTTTTAAACACCTGTGTCAGTGCCGGACTGAAAATGGTTCTCCAACCAAAAATATGCAGCCACCAACATGAAGGATTAGAGGATGACACACAAACTGTACAAGTAGAGATGAGCTACTGGCTCTGATTGTACATCTACAAGGTGGAGCCATAAGGTAGCTTGGTGTCTGATACCAGCAAAACACACACCAACACAAACATCAGTGTGACTGCAGTGCTGAGAATGATCCACCACCCAAATAGTACCTGATCTGTGCTCGTCCTGAGATGGACAATTGCGTGTAGGAACACGGAGGTGTACCTAATAAAGTATCCGGTGGGTGTATGGCACCTCATAGCAGTGTTGGGTTTAGTGTTGATGCGCTCTGCACTGTCCGCATCGAGTCTGTTCGCAGCTGTAGTTTTCCAGTGGCTGTATCGAGCTGTTCTCTATAACGAGGTCGTTCTCTCATACTGCCACTGCTCTGGCTCATCTCTGGTCACACCGCAGCTACGCTAATGATCCACAGCCATGTGTTCCCTGCCATGCAGTCTGTGGACTCCTCCAGCTTCCACTCCCTGGCACTTTTCCGTCATACGCAGCAGAGAATCTTAAAGCATTGTCGTTTTTTGTTTGAATTCAGCGTGGAATGAGACGCAAATTGATTTGCCGTACCGGCTAATATTTGAAGCGTGCTTTCACGGAGTCTGGTATGTAGCGTAACATACTTGCTGAGCCCATTTCATTTGCTCTGGCTTTTCACACAAACAAAACAGTGGTGCTGAAGCAGAGTGGAAGCCAGCAGCCGTTTTGTAACAGGACGTAGTTCGATAGCAACAAGGTGGTAGGCAGTTCTGTAATTAGCCTCTGGTTTCTCTGAGCTTTGTGTAACTGCTGTTTAACTCTAGATGGCATACAGAACTGCTCACATGTCGTTTTCATCTTTGGTTGTCTTTTAGTTACTTAAATTGCTGCTGGTTTTTCAATGGTATTTATATGCTGTCAAAGACCGCAAGGCTTTTTGTAGCTTTGTATAGACCTATATTCCTATAAACAATCTTATTTTGTTTGACACTTGTATACAGAGCTTTTTCATACGTTTGGACATGATTGAAGGGGTGGGCTATTTGGTGAAAATGTGCACATGATTTTTTTTTAAGGCCAGACCGTGATAATCATATCCTCGTAAGACCTGATAATTTATTTTTGTTCTCTGTGGGGGACATGAGTTCACAAAGAATATTTCAATAACCGTATAATATACAGAGCTAAAAGCTGATGCACCATTTAGAGGACATCCTGGCCTTTACACTGATATATCATTTGTGGGGTGTATCATTTGCAGCCAGAGATCTGCCTTTTCAAAATGGCTGCAATCTCAGCTACCACGTTTTATGGACGCAAGAGAAGTAAATAGCTGAAATATATGTATTAATGATTTTTCTAAAGCCTATTAATGTACGTTTTACGTAGAAAACAGTTTTAGCTCATTTTCAAAGCAGTTTTTTTTATTCTTTTATTTTTTTATTTTTTTTTTACTGATTTGCACTTATGTTTAACCACTTAATGTACTTTTTTTTAATGTCCTCTGTAGTGGACGTTGGGACTGACTGTATGATCTGATGCAAAAGGAAATACAGAAAATACATAGAGAATTACTATACCATGTCCCGTTGTCCCTTATAAAGGACATTTGATAAATATACAAAGTGTTTTTGAAAAAAAAAAATCCTTGTGACATGTTTTTTCATCTCATAGACTCATTTCATTTCAAAATTACTGAAATTTTCAAACTTTAGTTTCCCTGGGTCTCAGGAGGATATGGGTGTAACGATACACGATTCGATTCACAATACTGAGATAACGATTCGATTTTCTCGCGATTATTGACTTTCAATTTGATAAGACATTTTATTAGTGTCGCCAATGCAAAACAGTGCACATTTTCTAGTATAAGTTTTTAAACAAACAAACAAACAAAAAAAAAAGAGTCCCCTGGAATTAAACAAAATAGGTTTGAATTGTAAACAAAATGCTTGTGTAGCTTCACCATGTCTTAAATAACCGAGTTAAAAACATTTCTGAAGAATAATAGTTCAAAATAGTGTACTTTTCTTATTAAAAAAATAAACAAAAAGAGACTTAAGATTCTCAGTGCGAAAATGATATGCGTCTGGAGTATTACTGGTGATTAAAAATGGAATTTCAATGGATGGCGCTATAATCACGAACGCATAATCCAATTAGTCTTTGCATCGTCCCACCTCACGATAAAGTCCCTTTTTTTTGCATAGTTCTATGATGCATTGTTACACCCCTTATTAGTTTTGTTGATTCATATCATATGGTAAAATCAAATGGGGTTCTGAAGTGCTGCTGAACCATAAGTCATTAGTACTGGCAAAAAGTCACCTGTTAAGTTAGGATATAATTGTGTTTCTGTATTTTGTGGACACTGTCTAAACTGCAATTGTAACTTGGTAAGTTGTAATGAGGTCCAACTCGGCAATATTTTGGTAGAGTATATCTAAGGGGTCTAAAGTATTTAAAGTACTAAAAGTTGTTTGAACCCCGTCTGTCCAACTGCTTGAATTGGCACCGTGTCTTTCACTATGTAATTGGTGACAGCATTTGTAATCAGTGTTCATTTTGACAGCAAATGCTAATTTAGTTTTAGTTAGTCTTGTGACTAATGTAATTTAGTTTGTCATAATTTGATCATCTGAATTGTTTTTAGTTTTAGTCTAGTTTTCGTCGACTAATCATAAGATTATAGTCGACAATCTACAGTAGCTTTAGTTGACTAAAATATGAAATGTAAACGTTGCAATACGTAAATGCTTTTTTAATATATATTTTTTAAGATGAATTGAAGGGGCTATAACTAAATTTCCACCATAGATCTGCTTCACACTCGGTGTGGACATTCAGCAGATGTTCTAGACTAAAATAAAGTTGGAATGAATGATATATTATAAGATCGAATTCAGATATAAGCTCAGGTCTGTATGCATGCACTATAATAACACTTTACAGTGAAGTGGTCACAAACTCAATTTCCATCAAAGATCTGCTTCACACTCGGTGTGGACACTCATGAGATATTGTACAATAGAATCAAGTTAGAATAAATGATATATTATGAGCTTTATTAAACATATAAGACCAGAAGATCAGATATGTGCATGCTCTATATGCATTTATTCATACAGTATAAAACAGTTATGTTACTCGAATGCTCCTTAAATATATGAACAATTTTCAGTCAGTTAAAATATATATTTGATTCACAGCTCGTATCGAAAAGAATGAGTATTACAATGTGTATCGTGTCACCCCTACTTGCTGTATATTCCAGAGATAGGCTCCAGATTTCACACTTCACTATGACAATAAGTGGGGTTAAAAACTGTGTAATATACACATATATATACACACACACACTCACTCACTCACTCCACGGCTGTGTATGTATAGAATATATATCTGTTTATGTACTGTATAAATATACAGTGTGTATGTGTGTGTGCTCCATCATTTTTTGTTTGCATTATTACCAAACTGTACAAGAAAACATTTGTGATCTCGCACCCACTCCCCTCCAGCTGGGCTTTTAAATATTTTCTCTGTGCTGAACTGCCAAAATGCCAAATGCCGATGCCAGTTAACAGCAACTTCCAGTAGCTTTTGTCAGTCTTTTCAGTTTATACTTCTCAAGCCAGTTGTAATTCAATATATTTCGTTCTAAGTTTAAGTAGAGCTATGATTAAGACCATGGCTTCCTATTTGATATGTAGGGTGTAAGCACCTAGATTCCATACTGCATATAGTGCACTACATAGGGAGCAGTGTCATTTTAGATTCAACCCTGTTATCCTTTGTGTTATGCAGAGATATCGGAGCTGAGCAGCACACTAAGATGTGCTTAGTACAGAGGGATGCCACATTAAATGCTGACTTTGCCTGTAGAAGCCATTTTGTTCTGAAATGTGTATTTATTTTATTTTGTGTGCGCATATACATATACACACTATTTTCTGTCTTACTAAAAAGACAGCTAGATGGATAAATAAAATCAAATTCATTTTGTAATTAACTTAATCCGATCAGCAAGTTTACATGAACTTGAGTAATCAGATAATGGGAAATCTGGGTTTACATGACTCGGGAAATAATCTGGTTTCTACTTTGCAACCAGAAAAATGAGAGAAATTGTGACGTAAACTTAATTTGAATGAATAGATAATCAAATTCTTACGCAGTGTATTCTGCGTTATATGTTAAGTAATTGTTCTTCAGAGTCTCCAGTTTAATTCCAGGGTTGCCAGACTCCTCAAGAGAATCCCACACCAGATCTATGTAAATGAGCTTAAAATAAGCAAAATCTCTGAATGAGAGGACCTGGCAACCTTTTTTTTTCCCCTTTTTCGAAAGCCGCTCTGCACACATGGGCAGAATGACTAAGCCGAATGAAATCAGGTAACTAGTGTAGATGCATTGAGTAATACGATTACTGGGGTAAAATTCAGCTTTCTTTATCGAATTTCTTAATCATATTTTTGAAAAATAGAGCGGGGTCACTGAGTGCAGAGGGACATAGTATACAAGTCTCCACCTCCCTGTGGGATGCATGAACCCAGAGGAGAGCGCACACACACCAGGCATTACATATGAACAGTCTGCTAATGCCCCCCCCCCCCCCCCATGCTTCTGGTCCTAGAATTGAGAAATCCCAATAAAGCTAGTGTAAAAATGTTAAGCCGCCTTTCAAAATGTCTGTGATCTAATAATTACTGGATAATTTTGATCAACACCACACCATGTATAGAAGCTTAGACTAGTATTAGGAGGAAAGTTCTGCAGATTATTGCTAAATGATTATGAATTTGTATCTAAAAATAAACACACTACTGTTTGGCAGCAAAACAATAACTGGATATCCTGCTACTACCCTGATGGCGGCTGGCTGATTTCCCGTGCTCTGTTATTTCTACTTATTTGCATTTACTAGAGGGTTCATGGACAAGCTAAGACTCTTGGATCCTGAGGAAGGCAGTTAAAGCAGAATTGCTTTTATTGATGAATTGATGAATCGTATCTGGGAGTGGCTCTGATTAAGACCCTTTGCCGTTATTTAAGGTGTTTGGACGTCTGCAGTGAATAAATCTGTATTACAGGAAATAAATGGAGGCGCGTATAGGTGCAGGACTCAGCTGTGTGTGTGTGTGTGTGTGTGTGTGTGTGTGTGTGTGTGTGTGTGTTGTGTGTGTGTGTGTGTGTGTTCACACGTGTATGCCTCTCTGTGGTGCTACCCAGTCTTTCATTGTCAGCAGGCCATCTGAGTCACAGCCATAATGATGTGTCAATCACAGGAGAACACACACACACACACACACACACACGATCAATCAGCAGCCAGAAATCCCCACACAAGCATTGTGTGTCTAATGTAATCCCAGGGATAAAGTGCTCATGAAAACAGACAAAACTAGGGATAATCATCAGGCAGAGACAAATCATCAGTGACTTTTTACATTGCTGTCAGTTTTTAGATTTGCTTTTTTAAATGCATGCCATTTAATTCTATCTGACGGCACTCATTTGGCCTTTGAGCCACATCAGCATGCGGTTGTAACTCAAGCCGATGCAGTCAAAAGCTGACACATTAAGCTTTAAAATACTTTGGGGTTAAATTTGTTAGTACAGGCGCTCCCGGGTTACTATGGCTAGGTTTTTTTGACTTTATCATAGGAATCTGATAATACACAAATAAACATTCAGCTGAAACCTGAGTTTTGAATTTAGATTTTTTTTTCCCCCTCTGGCAAGCAATACACGGGGTGTTCGGGCAGCAGCCAGCTGACTGAGTTGAGCAGCAGTGCCTTCAGTCAATGGAATAACCATTTTGTTTATCACTTTCTGTGCATTATTGAATAAACTACATGAGATGTTGAACACTCTGCTGTAAAATCAGCTTTGTGTTAATGGTTTTGCCCAACTGTAGTTTCATATCAGTCGTATAAGCTTGTCTAGGAAAGGGTACGCTATGATCTATACTGTGGTGGATATATACTGGGACTGTGGTAGCCTAGCGGTTAAGGTACTGGACTCTGGACCAGAAAGTCCAGGGTTCAAATCCCACCTCTGCCAAGCTGCCACTGTTGGGTCCTTGAGCAAGACCCTTAACCCAAAATTGCTTGGATTGTAAGCTTGTACCAATTGTAAGTCGCCCTGGATAAGGGCATCTGCTAAATGCTGTAAATGTAAAAAAAAAAAATAAAAAGAAAATGTAATTCTCTCTCTCTCTCTCTCTCTCTCTCTCTCTCTCTATATATATATATATATATATATTCTAAATATATACATACAATACATTCATCTTACAATGGGTTTATCGAAACATAACCCAGCCGTAAATTAAGGATCCTGGGAAATGTAGTGAGCCTAGTGGTTAAGGTATTGGACTATGGACCAGAAGGTCCAGGGTTCAAATCCCACCTCTGCCAAGCTGCCACTGTTGGGTCCATGAGCAAGGCCCTTAACCCACAATTGCTTGGACTGTAAGGTCATGTCAGTTGTAAGTCGCTCTGGATAAGGGCGTCTGCTATGATATATATATATATATATATATATATATATATACAGTATATACTAAACTCCTCAGTTTACGATAAATTCAACTTATGATGGGTTTTTCCAAACATATCCCCGTCATAAATGAGGGACTAGCTCTCTTCTGCACAAGGTTGCAGCTGGTCCAGAGTTTGCAGTGGAGCTAAACGTTGGAGACCACTAGTGAAAATGTTTGTGTTTTCCTTGCAATCAATACAAATCATATAATTAGCCTAACGGTTTATTGAGAAAACAAGGCCATTTTCAGAATGGATTCCTATTCAATAGGTTCCTCTCTTGCTGTAGTGATGGTGCAGAATCTGATGATCAGTGTTATTCAGCATGACTTGACAATATTCTAAAGAGCATCTTGTGAAATTAAAGTATGCTCCCTTTTCTCTTCTTCAAGTCCCTCTGTAATTGTTTGATTGGATTTATGTCGGGTGGCTGTGGCGTGTCCATGACAGAGAGCATGCCTTTTTTTGGTCAAGTAGTTGTTGCAAAGCTCTGAGGTTTGCTTTTTGTTATTATCCTCTGCTACAGTATAAATCCGACAAGCATTTTCTCTTGTGGTCTTGGGCATTTGACCCCCCACTTTATTTTAACAATGCAGGAACAGCACATGAGCAGGGTGAGACAGTCCATCACTCCTCACTCGCACCTAAGGCTATTTAGAGTACCCAGTAGCAACATTGTTGTCTACCATTTTTAGAAAAGTTGCTGTATGCTATGCTCCAACTCCTTGCTGTTTGTTGCTTGAACCAGTTACTCTGTTGGCTCATTTCTGTACTTTGTATTTAATAAAACCTTCTGCACCAGAGTCGGTGCTGTTATGTGCATCATTACAGCTGTATTTCAGCTCATGTACAGTACTGTATAAAAGTCTTAGACCTTCACTAGATGAGATTTTTATTATGCAGTTAGAAAATACAGGAAATGTGTATGCAGTATTTAAAACAAACTGAAAAAGCAGCCTATATAGGCTGGAAGTATTTAGGGACCTCCCCTTACATTTGAGCATTAGCAGCATCTGGCAGCTTCACCAGGATGCCAAGTTGATCCTTCAACAGTCTGAAGAAGCTTGATCAGGAATGGTGTTTTTGGAAGAGTAGCAGCCAAGAAACCACTTTTTTAGAACATGACCACAGTGAAAAGTTAAGATGTATGCTGAAGCTCACAAAGATTGGAATGAAGATGAATTAAAGTGTGTCAAGTCCAGTCCAGTCATCAACAATGTTATATATGCCCATTGATCACACTAATGGTGGCCTAAGACTTTTTCCACAGCACTTTTTGTGGCAAAGAAAGATATGGTTTAAGGAGTTTAATAACCTTATCGGAGCACGTCCATGTGGTCGATCAGATGTCAAGCGCATATAGTACCGATCCAATGTTTGGACACACCTTGGACTCATTCAGTGGTTTTTCTTTGTATTTTATTTTATTTTATACTTTTAATACTAAGTAGCCCCCTTTTGCTTTGATTGCAGCTTTGCACACTCTTGGCGTTCTCTACTACATGATTCCCTCATAGTTTTTATATCTTTAATATTAATCTACAATGTAGAAAACATTAAAAAATAAGGAAAAACACTGGGTGAGAAGGTGTCCAAACTTTTGACTGGCACTGTACCTGTCCAGTTATACATTCATACACAGTTGATGTCTTTAATTGAGGCGATAACGTTTGTCACTGCATTCCTGTGTAAATGAGATGCTACATCTGATCAGATTTGTGTGCACTCAGGGCCGTCGGTGTGATAGACCAGCATCGGTCTCCTGCTGTGCTAGTTAAGCTCTGCTGCAGTCCCATTTATCTTCATATTTTATTCATCGAATGTGGACAAAATGCTCATGGACTTCAGTTCTGGACAAGATATCCTGACATTTCCCTTTAGAATTCTCTGATATAATTCAGAATTCAATGTTCCAATCAGTGAGCAAGCCGTCCGGCTCAATGCAGCAACACAGGCCCAACCAGATACTACCCCACCATGTTTCACAGATGTGGATAAGTTCTTATGCTGGAATGCCACGAGTTTTCCTTTTTCCAAATCACTCTTTTATTTTTAAACACAAACTCTATTTTGGTCTCATCCGTCCACAAAACATGCTTCCCATAGCCTTCTGGCTCTCCACGGTGATCTTTTAGCAAACTGCAGATGAGCAGCAATTGTTCTTTTTGGAGAGCCGTGGGCCTTCTCCTGCAACCCGCCATGCACCCATTGTTTTCAGTGGTTCCTTCGATGGTGGACTCATGAACATTAACATTAGCCAATGTTAGAAGGCCTTCAGCTCTTAGAGTTACCCCCTGGGGTCCTTTTGACCTCACCAACTATTACACGCCTTGTTCTTGGAGTGATCTTTGTTTGGTCGACCACTTCCTGGGGAGGGTAACAATGGTGTTTGACATTTCCTCCATTTGTACACAACTTGTCTGACTTGTGGATTGGGTTGGAGTCCAACTCGTCATAGGATGGTTTTGTAACCTTTCCCCAGCTTTAAAGAAGCATCACATTTTTTTCTGAGGTTCTCCGAAATCTCCTTTTTTTCGTGCCCATGATACACTTCCCAAACATGTTGTGAAGATTGCAGCTTTGCACACTCTTGCATTCTCTACTACATGTTTCCCTATGTTGTGTCGTCATAGTTTTTTATGTCTTTAAATTAATCTACAATTGAAAAACATGACAAAATAAGGAAAAGCACTGGGTGAGAAGGTGTCCAAACTTTTGACTGGTCTGTAACCTGTCCATAGTTTTTATAAATTCATACACATTGATGTCTTTAATGAGGCGATAACATTTGTCACTGCATTCCTGTGGTAAATGAAGATGCTACTACTGGATCAATTTGTGTGCACTCAGGGCCGTCGTGGGATAGACCCAGCATCGTCCCTCCTGCTGTGCTATTTAAGCTCGCTGCGTCCCGCATTATCTCATATTTTATTCATCGATGTGGCAAGGCTCAGCTGGGGACAAATCATCCACATGGGCTCCAGCTAACCTGCACCCCTGGAAGGCTAAAGTGCTCGAATGAGTTGGCAGTGTTAGCAAAAGCAAGATGATGCGGAACTGCTTGTAGGTCTAAAGCCATCAGTGTAAATGAACAGCCTATTTATTTCTCTTTATCTCTGTTTTCTAGCTGAGCCTCGCAGAAGAGCAGAGTGAAGTGAGCCGGAATGGCCTGGAGTCAAAGGAGCTGGTGTACCTGGTCCAGATCTACTGTCAGGTGTGACATCTTTCTAACGCTCATGCTTTCAGATGGGAGGTTAAGTCCTAGAAATGTTTGGATTGGTAGACTGTAACTAAAGTGAGTTGATGCACTTAATAATACAGGGGTACCTCGGTTCTCGTCGTGAATTTGTTCCAGAAGGCAAATTCCAAGCCAATTTTTCCCATAAGGAATAATGTAAATTGAATTAATTTGTTCCAGACCCCCAGAAAACCCACATTGTATAAGGCATTATATGCATTAATGGAGTTATTGTACAGGTGCTCCCTGATTTATGATGCAGATACATTCTGACATCATAAGTTAAAGTTAAATGTATCATGAACTGAGGAGTTTAATATAGTTTGTACTGTATCATAGGTGAGCCCATATTATTTAAGACACTTACATTAACCTACAGATGGCCAAAATTATATAAAAATAATCTCATGTCATTTAGTGAGTAATGGATTGAAAGTGAAGTAAAAGCAAAACACTTACTCTATTGGTGAACTCATGGCACTGTTTGCTAATGCTGACTGATCAGCCTGAAAGCCAGTTTTCCTTTCTCTTGACTGTCATTACTAACCATTTAGGACCCATTGAGACTTACTTGCACGGAGTACAGTACTGTAGATGTAAAAACAAAATCCGATTTCTTCAGTTATCTGATTATTCAAGTGGTCATGTAAACAGCATACTCCCATCTAGAAATCAGATTAAGAAATCCGATAGAGCTGGATTTTAACTCAGTAATCAGATTTCTCAGAGCATGTGAAGTACTGTTCAAAAGTCGTAGGCCACCATTTAGGTTTGTTGTTGTAGCAATAGTATATAAAAGCCATATACAGTGGTGGTTGAAAGTTTTTGATCCCTTTAGAATTTTCTATATTTCTGCTTAAATGTCATCAGAAACATCATCAGATTTTCACACAAGTCCTAAAGTAGGTAAAAAGAACCCAGTTAAACAAATGAGACAACTGTTGATCATTCCTGCACACCAGCTTGGAGGAATTTTAGCCCATTCCTCCGTACAGAACAGCTTCAGCTCTGGGATGTTGGTGGGTTTCCTCACATTAGCTGCTCGCTTCAGGTCCTTCCACAACATTTCCATTCGATTAAGCTCAGGACTTTGACTTGGCCATTCCAAAACATGAACTTTATTCTTCTTTAACCATTCTTTGGTAGAACGACTTGTTTGCTTAGGGTCGTTGTCTTGCTGCATGACCCACCTTCTCTTGAGATTCAGTTCATGGACAGATGTCCTGACATTTCCCTTTAGAATTCTCTGATATAATTCAGAATTCATTGTTCCATCAATGATGGCAAGCCGTCCTGGCTCACATGCAGCAAAACAGGCCCAAACCATGATACTACCACCACCATGTTTCACAGATGGGATAAGGTTCTTATGCTGGAATGCAGAGTTTTCCTTTCTCCAAACATCACACTTTTATTTTAAACAAAAAAGTTCTATTTTGGTCTCATCCGTCCACAAAACTTCGTCCAATAGCCTTCTGCTCGTCCACGTGAATCTTAGCAAACTGCAAGACGAGCAGCCAAGTTTTTTTCTTTTTGAGAGCATTGCCTTCCTTCCTTGCCACCCTGCCATGCACACCATGTTTGTTTCAAGTGTTCTTCTAATGGTGGACTCATGAGCATTAACATTACAATGTGAGAGAGGGGTAAGTGAGGGCAAGTAGAAAGGAGATATAGGATGGCACCTTCCTTTTCTTGCTATCCCTTTCCCTGGGGTCCTTTGTAACATCGCCAACTATTAATGCCTTGTTCTTGAGTGATCTTTGTTGGTCGACCACTCCCTGGGGGGGTAACAATGGTCTTTTGAATTTCCTCCATATTTGTACACATCTGTCTGACTGTGGATTGGTGGAGTCCAAACTCTTGATAGATGGTTTTTGTAACCTTTTCCAGCTTTAGAAGCATCAACATTTTTTTTTCGAGGTTCTCCGAAATCTCCCTTTGTTCGTGCCATATACACTTCCATAAACCATGTTGTGAAGAGCATACTTTGATAGTACCTGTTCTTTAAATAAACAGGTGCTTACTCACTAAATGTAATATTGGGTCCATTTTTTCCCATAATAAATGATAAGTATAATACTTTTGTGTCATTTGTTTAACTGGGTTCTCTTCATCTACTTTTTAGGACTTGTGTAAAGTTTGGTCAAAAAAGGGTTGACAAACTTTCAAGCACCACTGTATAACATATAGGTGATGAACTTTTAACTGGTGACTGCTGCCCTTCCAAAAAGCCCTTTCTGACCCAGCTTCCTTCAGACTGTAGAAGGGCATAAGCTGCAGATGCTGGTATTACTTCTGCGTAGGGGAGGCGACATTAAATACTTTCACTGTGGCCTTAAAGCTTTTCTTTTCATTTCTACATTTTAGTAACATGTAAAGCATTTGTGTTCATCAGATTTGAAGCAGAGGCATTTTCCAAACGAGACAAACATACCTCTGCCGCTGGTGGCTCGGTCTGTTCTGATTATTCTCACTAATTATGGTTTAACACACATCCTATAATGCATGTGATTAGCTGTTTGTACAACTACCCTTTAAACCCTGTCATTTATGGCTTGTTTCAAAGGATTTTCTTAAGCTCATGACCTTATATTTCATAATGGTTGCTAACTCTGAAGAAATGGACGTTTCCTAGCAACATCACAGAAAAGCAGTGCGTAACATAAAGTAGCCTACACACAAACACCTTTTAAAGACATTGTTTGTGCACTTGCTTTAGTACGGTGACCTTGAAACTTCTGAGGGAAAATATGGCTCCGTGTGCATGTGTGGAAACTTGGGATAGGGGTACCAAATCCGCCGGCTCGCTCCTCATGCAGAATAACTGTGGTGTGGAATTAAGCGGAGAGCCAGGCACACATGCACAGATCGCTTTAGTTCCACACCGTCCCGAAGCAGGAGGCTCAAACAATGCCAGCTTCAGACGTTCCATATGAGCTCAAGTAACAGGAGATGAATAAAGCACCACAGGCTGCGCTCTCTTGTTTATTTTCCCCATGGCCTTGCCAGTTCAGACACTCTCAAGAATTTTGGTCCCTCAGCCATGGCTGTGGTTCAGAGGGTTCGTTTGATGTCATATTAAAGTCACTGTGGTTTTGTCTCGGTTTAGGGCTGCGGGGACAATAAGGTGATGAAACGAAAAGTATCAGAGCAGGTTTTTTTTTTTTAAGGAGTAAATCTAATTTGCTCACGTTTTCTGCTTAGCTCAAACTTCAACTTGGCAATTGGCAGACGTTTGTATCCATTACAAAATGTGGAAACAGTTGAAGTTGCCACGATGCAATTGCTCGATAATCTACGAGTATTCATTACCTGTTAGGGACTAGAAACGATGGTTGGCCAGAGATTAAAACCAAGTCCTTATTTTAAGTGCGCAAATAATAATAACAAATACCAAGAGCATGAATATAAACTTGGAAAGAAATAAAGATCAACCACCACAAATGGAGACTAATCTCAAATGGAATCTGGTCTTCAGCTGTGCCATGATGCATGCGTGGCACCTGCGGCTCATCGTCTCAGTGCTTAGAAATAGTGCAGTGCCAACCAAACGTTGCTCAGCGTTCAGTCTGCTCATGCTGACACCGCACGTGTTCAATCAGACGTTCTGCACCAGAGGCTACGTTACGCATCTGTTAGTAACTGAGGTAATTATTAGTATTAGAGTAACTAGCTATTAATTGAGTAACTGTTAGCTCATACACTATGCTCATAAGCTGATCACACGCATGCGAATTCTAACTTATGAAGCAGGATTGACGAGAGTGTCTTTCTTTGGATGTGGGGGTTTGGTGTGTCATCACCAAGATAATAGACACTAAATGCATCACAGCAGGGAGCAGGCCAGTGAGTGGGCCTTTTTCCTGACGCCATTTAAGTATTAAAACGTAGCAGTGTGTGCATATGCCGAAGTTCGTTTAATTCAAAATGTATCCACTCTCGTTATAATTGTTGGGATTAACATGTTACAAAACTGAAGGTGGCTGAAAGTGGCGGACGGGCCAATTCTCTCTGTACCACCCAAACGCTTCATTCGTTTATGTGTTTTCTTAAAGACTTAACTCTGTTCAGGGCGCAAGGCAGGAACAACCCTAGACAGAGTGCCAATCCATCGTAGGACACACGCTCATACACACACTCGCACACACTAGGGGCACTTTGGAAACACCAATTAACCTAACACGCATCTTTGGACTGTGAAAGTAAAGCGGAGAACCCGGAGTAAACCCACGCAGACACAGGGAGGGCATGCAGACTCCACACAGACAGGACCCGCTCCAGCTGGGATTGAACCTAGGACCTTCTGGCTGTGAGGCGACAGTGCTGCCAACAGAGCCACCGTGCCGCCCTTAACTTTGTAGCAACAAAAAACAAAGCCACGCTTAATTTCCCAGACAGATTACAAAGGTTATGAGCGTACAGCCTGAGTGATGGATTGTCTGGAAATGATATTTGTGTTCACCTGTTGTCTTAAATGTTATACCTGTATGAGAGAGAGGAGCTGCTGTTTGTCACCCAGATGAATAATGGTTTTGATTTCCCTGTCTGCTCCGGCATCATTTGATCTCAGCCCTCATAGCTAGCTGTAAGCAGGTTGTTGCTGTGGGTGGATCTGAAACAAACAGACAGACAGACGCTTGTTGTGGCATCTGTGCTGTGTGTAATGTGCACTGATTACATTAATGGGCGCTGCAGGACGGCCCAGTGCTCATGATGACCGGTAGTGAAACGGTGTGAGAGCACGATCTGGGCTTACCATTGTGTGAATCAGACATCTTACCAAATGTGCCCTCGTTTGTTTTCCTGATTCATTTTTTTTTTTTTTTTATCTCGTTGCTGCTCCACAGGGACGAAGCTGGATCGTGAGACGCAGTTATGAAGACTTCCGCGTCCTGGACAAACACCTCCACCTGTGTATCTATGACCGACGCTTCTCTCAGCTCCCAGAGCTGCCCCGATTCGACAGCTTGAGGGAGAGAGCCGAGGTAAAAACACTTCTGCACTCTGTTTAAGGCTCTGTTTAAGGCGTGACTCGTACGCTGGTGAGGGAGAAAGGTGGTTAATATCATTCTATGCTCCGTTACATACCAGCCAGTCCAATGTAGGTCTCTGTAGTGTTGGGAAAACCTCTTGTCCACAGTTCGGGGCTTTCCCGATGACTACTTGAACCATGTCATGTTTTCAGACTGTGGATTCTGTCTAATCTGCTGCTTTGTTCCACCCATATCTGAATCATTGTACAGAAATACCACTCGGGCTTTATTAGAAAATCTCAGTTTAGGATTCTGAGGCACTTATTGCTGAATCATGTGACATTTAGAAAATGAATGACCCATGCCGCCGAGGCTAATGGTAAAATTGGCCGTCTTAACTGTGTGCCCTGTGCAGTAACGAGAGGTCCTGTGTTAATTTATTCTAGATGAGAAGCCACTATGGGGACTCACTGAGCTGGTGGCCTAGTGAATCGCTGCTGCACCACCCAAGTGCCACACACACAGCTCATGTATTAAATATGCTAAATATTTTACCCATGTAGCTTAAATTCTCCTGCTTTATGCTGGTTGGATGTTCTATTCAAGTGGTGTCGATTTGATCAGAAATGCAGGTTTCCCACAAGGAGGCAACACTTGGGGACTAATGGTTGACCAATATGGGTTTTTAATGGTCGATGCCGGTATTTATAGAGCAGACATTAAGCTACAGGTACTCCTTTACAATGGCCCGACTTTGGTGATGATATTTCGGCTTTACAACTGGAATCCAGTAGCAAACAGGGACACATTCAGCATAAACCATATTCTGAAATTTCAATTTCTCTTGGCAAGCGATATGTAGTACGATGCTCTGCTGCGCTCTCCTGTGCTGAATGAGGAACTAGGGAGTCGTGACGGGAGGGATGAACGCTGGGAAATGTAGTGAGGAAAAGCCGTGATCGCAACAAATGTTTGTTTTTCACTCAATACATTATTCAATACTTTATTATAAAGCACAATGGATTTGTCAGTACGTATCCCATTGTAAATCGGGGACTGCCTGTATGAATGCATTGTTGGTGGTGATCTGGATCATGTTCTGCTGGGAATCTCAGGGTCTGGGCATTTGTGTGGATGTTAATCTGTTGCGTATCACTGATATCGTTACAGACCGGACGGTTTTTATGGTTTGGCAGGTCGGTAGATGTGTTTTTTAAATTAACGTTTTGGATAAGAAAAGGGAAAATGGACACGTTCTGGCTGATAATAATGATTAAGTGCAGCCTCCATGTTTTTTGTTTTGTTTTTACTTTTGATGCAAACCACTTTAATCGTTATGGGTGAACGAGTTTCTCTTCTGAGAAAACTACCACCCAACGTGCACTGGAAAGCACGGTTACTATTCCATTAAGGCCTCACTGAAGGCCATTGTCCTAAGTCTCGTCCACTTCTTCCTCTTGAGCCTTTCTTGGCTGTTTGGTTTGGCCTCGTGTTTTTTGGCCGGTGTCTGACAGCAGGGTGGAACCTGGAGACTTCTACTGGCACATCAGTGCACTGAGTCATGACTGAACTCTGCAGTGGAGCGTTTGATTGGGCCCTTCTGTTCATCATGAATGGACTACAATAGTCACCCAGTCGTCCTTAAAGGGCTGCAACGATTAATCGACTGATTGAACTAAAATCTGCTACCAAATTAGTTGGCAACTAATTTAATAGTCGATAAGTCGGTGACGTGATCACGTTGATTGTTTTGACATTAGCACGCACTTGAGAGTTAATAAAAGCATGATGGCGGGCTCAAGATCAAAATCCTCAGAAGTGTGGGAGCATTTCACACCCAGCTCTGGAAAAAAAGTTGTCAATTGTACTGCAATATTTTTTAAGCCGTACTTCGTTTGCATGGAACCATCTGAACAGAAACACGGCAGCTCACTCAGTGAAAACCATTCATCTCAGTTATTTGAGCTATCTAGCTAGCTGGCTCATGTTAAGTCAGTCGTCCTACTTCATGGTATGAGCTGTAACATTTTCTCTTACGAATGCGTGTTCTTCTCTTACATCATTAATAGAGTTGGAATGGAGATGCAAGCAACGCTTATCCATGACGAGGCTGTTCACGTTTAGTTTTAAACATTGCATGGTTGTCGTATGGTCGAGCCCACGGGTGCATTCAAGTTCAGAGAAAATGGGACAACATTTTTCTGTTTGATTTGTTCTCTGTGAGCATTTGCAAACACTTGCAGACAATTTCAGAAGCTGGTTCTCTACGAACATACAGGGCAGCTGGAAGAAGGGTTAACGCTGAAATGGAAGGTTTACAAAAAACATTTGTATTTCAATTGTAAGTTCAACATTGTTAGCCAAATTTGGCTTAAGACTTTTGCACAATACTGTATTATCATGACAACTTTCTGTCCTTTTTGTTTAAATACTTGTGGTATAAAATACTAGCGGATCATTATTCTGAACTTTTCTGGCTCCGTTTAAAAGGCTTTTAAAGGTCAGCATAATGGTTGTTTATTCCGGATACGGATTTCACGCCTGCCATGTTGAGTTAAAGCATGCATCATGACGCGTTCGCACATGTGCAGAAAGCGCTCTCACAGTCCGGATACTGAAGCTTACATTTCAAATTTTTCTTTTTAGTGGGTTGTTTAATGGTTTATCCATTATGTTCCATCAAACAAGTTTCATACGGATTGGTCTCCATCAGATTGAGGTGTAAACATAAACACGTACTGTTCTGATTTAGCTATTAATTTGATTATTAATGGATTATTAGGCTGCATGCCACCATAGCCACTGATGTTTAGTCCAACCCATTCTACTACCGTGTGCTTTTGTAGATTTTGTACCTGCATGATTCATATTATGAACCTGTTAGCAGTGTATGGCTGAAATCGCAGAGAACACCAAATACAAGGTGTGTCTATATACTTTTGGTCATTTGGTGTATTACCTGGTAACCAGTAATGCTGTTGCAGTGCTGACCCTGTCTGCACTCGGGCCTCAACTTGGTAATGAGAAATATTTTATTTGTCCTGCCTGCCATGTAATACGAATTCTAATAACAAAAGAAATGTTTACAATTTGGAGTGATATAGGAATTTAGTTTGTGTTCAGGCACAGTAATGGTGCAGTAATGCTGAATCGTTTATTAGGAATCACTAACCCACCTCGGTAGAAAGCACCCTTTGCCATATGACTCAGCATGAGAGCCATGTGGATTCGTGATTGAACCAAATTCAAAGTGAACCCTCTGAGCCACCCTTATACTGTTCCCATAAAAGCACTCATTTGTTCCCATTCCACCCAGTCTCTCACTAACACACACACTCATAAATACTCACAAAACACTAAACACATTGTTAAACCACAAATAAACAAGATGCAGTTAAGCAAGTGTGGATTGTGCAACCTTGGTGACAGAGAATGGGCTGATATTTAATCCAGCTGCAACAGTACTGTGAAAGTTTTAGGCCCCCATTAGATTAGGTATACCTTTTGTATTAGCAATGATGTAATGACCATGTATGATTACTTCTCAGACATATTATTAGAACACAGCCCGAAAATACAGAATGTGTACGCAGTAATACAAAATTGAAAAGTATTTAGTGTGACCTCCCCTTCCACTTAATAGCAGCATCTGGCAGCTTCATCAGGATGTCAAGTCGACCCTTCTGCAGTCTGAAGAAGCTTGGTCTGTTTGGAAGGGTAGCAAAACAACAAATGTAATGGTGGCCTAAGACATTTGCACAGTTCTCTCTCTCTCTCTCTCTCTCTCTCTCTCTCTCTCTCTATCTCTATCTATCTATCTATCCATCTATCTATCCATCTATCTATCTATCTATCTATCTATCTATCTATATATCTATATATATCTATATATATCTATATATATATATATATCTATATATATATATATCTATCTATATATATATATATAATATATATATATATATATATATATATATATATATATATAACACACAATACATTTTACACAGGCCTCACCACTGGTGCCTTTTAGCTGTAATGTCTGAGGTCTTGGCTTAAGAATTATAATAGGAAGTAAAAAATCTGCCATTCAGTTCCGCATCTGTCTTTCAGTGCATCTCCAAAAAACACCCAGTATTTAACGCATGCGGTTTTAATGAAGGATTTACAATTTAAAACAGTCGTTTGAACTCTTCAGGATCTACTAACCCACAGTTCTGTTTTATGTACTGTACTTCATGTCCTCAAACTTCATGTTTCATTCATGAGCTGCCTCAGAATGTGGGCCTGCTCGCAGTAGTACTACTTTATTTACTGCTTCGCTGCATTAAAGCTGTTTGGTATTCTTGTTTTGTGAAAATAAAAGACTGGGCAAGATTTATGTAAATCAGTGCAACCATTGTTTTGTGTTTTTACTCTCTGCAGAATACGAAATAAGTATCTCTCCAGACCTCTCCGAGTTTAAAAGGTCCTGCGTTCACTTCATTCAGGTTTTATTCTTCTGAAATGTTTCTCTCGCTCTGTTTCCCCCTGACAGGCCGTTTCCCAGATGCTGATGGCTTACCTTTCCCGTCTGTCAGCAATCGCTGATAATAAGATCAACTGTGGACCGGTCCTAACGTGGATGGAGGTATTACCCTGACTCTGCTTTCTTTGTTTCAGTGGAAGACTTAGACTAGCTGGCTGGTGATAAGTGAGAGCGAAGACCTATCGATTAGCTTTCAGTGAAACAGTGCATCTTGCCCGAGCGCCACATTTCGAGTGAGCTGACGCATCCTGTTTTTCTTCAGGTCGACAACAAAGGGAATCATCTGCTGGTGCATGAAGAATCCTCCATCAACGTCCCGGCCATCGCTGCGGCTCATGTTATTAAGCGCTACATAGCCCAGGCGGCTGATGAACTGTCGTTTGAGGTGACTAGATCACAATACGAGAGGAATCTAATATGTCTAATAGTTTTAGGTGTAACAGGAATACGCCATGTTAACATCCGCGAAATGAGCGTTGTGACAATCGTCACAAGTAGGAATTCCTCCCTCTCCATCGTTTACTCCCCAACGGGGACTCCGCTACTGCTCCCTACTTAAAAAAAAAAAAGAAAAAAAAACTCCCTGCCAGCCCTACTTTCCTCTACCCGTTCTTGGGTCTTTCTGGACTTTTCCCCTCCTTCCTCCATCTTAACATCCGCGAAATGAGCAGTGACAATCGGTCACATGTAGTTTAGATACTAATTTGTAAAACGATAATATTAATTAAAAAACACATTAAAAACATTTAGTACGGTCCTATAATGTAACCATACAGTAATTCTGATCTTTGTATTCTTTTATAAAACTTGAAAACACTTAGAGAATATGTAAAACAAATTAGACTGGCACCTTCTTCTTTTATGCCATTAAGACTTAGATAATATACAAATAATAATAAGCTTTATTTGTATAGCACTTTTTCGAAACAACGTTTCACAAAGTACTTTACACAAGCTGAACTAAAAACAAACAAATGCATAAAAGAACAGTAGAATGATGGAGGTAAAATATAAAGAATACTATAAGAACAGTAAAAAAAATAGAATGAAATATTATAGCTAGATATTATTGTAGGTATTATTATGTAATAGTACTGTATACTATATCAATGTATGGGTTTCATGTATTGATTTTGAATTTTATGCATTGCAGTTACATTCTGTGGCTTTTAATTATTAATGACAATGTGAATATAGGCAGTTAAAAAAAACCTTTCAGGGTCGGGAATGGAATAATTCTATTTACATTACTTCTTATGGGGAAATTTTGATTCAGACTTTGAAAACAAAACCCAAATTTGAACCAGGTTTGAAGTCCAAAGTTCCACTGTGTATGCAAGACTGATTTTTATGTCCTATATAATAATTCTTCAGACCTCGCTGTACTGGCACAGAATCACTGATCACTCTCTTGGTCCCTCTCCCCTCAGGTCGGAGGACATCGTATCGGTCATAGACAATGCCGCCTAAGGAGGACACAACATGGTGGAGAGGAAAGCATGGATTCCAGGTGTGTTTGCCAATATTCACACAGTTAGTTAGGTTCTATAAAGTGCTGTTTATTCTATACTACTTTACTTGGTCTATACTTTTTTAAGCAATGTTGCATGTAAAGCTTGTGAACTTTTTAGAGAATTTCAGATTTTCAAAAAGAAGTCTTAAATGTAGACAGAGAAAACCAAATTAAAACAAATTAGACCACCCTTATCTATTTATTGAGAAAAGTGATCCAGTATTACATATGTGAGTGGCCAGATGTATTCAAACCTATTAGATAATCAATTCATTTGAAGGTGAAGTAAGAGTCGGGCGCTTGTCTATCAATGACAGCTAGGTGTGATTGGTTGTCCTGTTGTAGTTAAAGAAACGGGTATTCATCAGACTCAGATCTTCACAACACATTTGAGACAAAGGAGAATTCTGAGAACCTCAAGTGATTCTCATCGGGCTAGAACAGCTTACAAAACCATCTCTCAAGAGTTTGGACTCCACGAATCCACAGTCAGACAGATTGTGTACAAATGGAGGAAATTCAAGACCATTGCTACCCTCCTCAGGAGTGGTCGACCAACATGGATCACTCTTGCAGCCTGCAAGGTCACAAAGGACCCCAGGGTAACTTCTAAGCAACTAAAGGCCTCTCTCAGGTTGGCTAATGTTTGAGTCCACCATCAGGAGAACGCTCGACTGAAATGATGGACAGAAAGCCACGGCCATCCACAAAACATTCCTGCTCCTCTGCAGTTTGCTAGAGATCACGTGGACAAACCAGAATGCTCCTGGCAAACGTTTCGTCTACAGATGAGATGATGTCTGGTCAACGTCCATAAGTTTTTGTTAGCAATTCGCATTAAACAAAAACAAGATGCTTATAAAGTGAACTGATAATACATATTGCTGTATGATCCACCTGTCCCAGCCTGGCAGAGGGATTTAGGTAATACACTGAACTAGATTAACTCAATAAAGATTTACAAAGTGCCATTGACCACAGGGGCAAGCAGTATATTCCAAAATAAAAGTACCTGAGAATGCAGCCTGTGCAACAATCTCTCCGTACGTTTATTGTTTTGTGGATTGGTTGTAGAGGTGTGTGTTGTACACTTCAGATTTTTATTGTGCCTTTAATACGGAACGTTATACGTTTTCAGGTGGCATTTAGTGCCTTATATTGGGTAAAGCTGCTGTAATCATAGTTTCAAGCAGAGTTACTATTTCTATTTGTGACTTTTCAGACTATGTAGGTCAGCTCTCGTGTTGCAGTGTGGAAGCCAGCAGGGTAGCTTCTGATATGAATGCCCAGTGTGTGTGTGTGGGGGGGCAGTCTGACTGTGGCAGCTTGAGGTCAGGTAGTGAACATCTGTCCTGACAGGAGATGAGCCTAAAGCGACATCAGTCGTCACATTGAAAGTTTAAACAGATGGAGTACAGTCTGTAATTGCAGAACTATAAAGTGCATCTATATGGTAGGTGGAGCTGATAAAATAGACTTTTAGTGTAGAAATGAAGGGGTGTACCTAATAAAGTGACCAGTGAGTGCATCTGGCAAGGTAATATATGGGTTAAGTAGTTCAGTTTTCTTAATAATAAGGATAATGCCCTTATCGGACCACAGACGTCTATGTGAATGGGTGTTATGGGGCGTGTGTGTGTGTATAGAGAGACATGGAATACTTTAAATAAATTTTCATATTCCATGAAGAAAACATAAAGCATTTATATTTTCGTGGATGCAGCATTTAATTACAGGGTTGCCAGATCCCGCAAGAAAAACAAGCAACTAGGTCTAACAAGCCCAAAACAAGCAAATTATCTTAGACCTGGCAGTTACTCTGTGGGACTGTAGTAGCCTAGCAGTTAAGGTACTGGACTATGGATCAGAAGGTCCAGGGTTCAGATCCCACCTCTGCCAAGCTACCACTGTTGGGTCCTTGAGCAAGGCCCTTAACCCACAATTGCTTGGACTGTAAGACTGTATGAATTGTAAGTTGCTCTGGATAAGGGCGTCTGCTAAATGCTGTAAATGTTCTCTGCTAAATGTTTGCTGCTTTTGGGCAGCGTTTGTGCACATGCACAGACTGAGAAAACCGATTGACATCAGAGTAAGAATATAGATGCGCTGAGAAATCTGTACTAGGCCAAAATCCAGCTCTCTTATCACAGTCTGATTTCTAGACCTTAATCCGATCTGAGAAATTAGGGTGTATGCTCTTAGATGAGCGAATGAATAATAAAAAACATGCAGAAATCCTACCGAATGGATTAAGTGCAAGTAAACGTTCTGTCTTGCACATGATTCGATGCTGCTGCGTTATGAAGCACTGCAAGTTCATGTTTATGGGACGCCCTGCTAGATCTGGGCTTTGTATTAGCGTTCATTCAAAATGAGTATTATGTGGTAACTGATGAGACTAATGAGAATGATGGCAGTGGTGCAGAACGTGACGTGTCTCTTCCCTCCGTCATGATCAGTGTTTCTTCCTTCTCTCTCCAGGTTGGCTTCTTTCCCAGTGAGTGTGTGGAGCTGATTAACGATAAAGTCCCTCAGTCGGTCACCAATTCTGTGCCAAAACCAGGTACTGATCCACATAAGCAAACCTGCATTCACACACCGAGATTGCTCATTAAATATCAGTGCGTCTTTACTGTCAGCATTGTAAGGACAGTCGGAATCAGTGACCCGATACCACTGTGTGATTTCATCTCATTCCTCTGCACGTGATGTGCTGTGTTACGCAAGCTCTCGTGGGCTGAACATCGTGGGAACGAGCAGAAACAGGTGCTGAGGTTGAACGCTTGGATCAATCACAGTGCAGATTTGTTCAGCTCGTAGAGAAATGGGCAAATAATTGATCTCCTTTGACACTGTTTACCAAACTTCTGAAAACTGATGTGGTAACGAAGCGAACGCTGTTCTGGCCATCTGTTGCACATGTGCTCATTTGTACTTAGTCTGAACCGCTGGTTCTAGAGTTGTAGGTGCCATTTCTCAATGAAAAGATGTTATAAACATACAATAATGTATTAGCAGTTAATTACAGGTGACTCTGGAGATGATTTAATTCTGTAGGACTGGATTTGTTCTAACGGTAGCCGGTAGTGATTAAAATAGGCCACACTTTTTGGAGCTTGTGTTGTTCACGAGCTTAAGTTATGAACACCATTAGCTCTGTTAGCTCATTCCGAATGGTCAGCACTGGAGTCTTGGAAGTATAACAGCTGGGTGCAGTGGTAGTACAGATTGTTAGGGTTGCCTCCTGGTGCGCTGTCCTTGAGGAATTATGGGCCCTGGATGATGCTCAATCAGTCCACAAAACTTTACTTCCTGGCAACATACAGTCGTATGTCGGTATTTAAATAACAAGAGAAAAATGTCCCATAAGGAATGATGTAATTTAGTTTAATCTGTTCCAGACTGCCAGAAAATTCATACTGCATGAGGCATTATATGCAATGGAGCTGTATTGCAAACTTAAACTCTATATATACGCACAGACAAAAAAACCTCCAATAATTAGATGAAAAACAAGCACTATCATTTATTATAAATATACTTATTGACAAAAAACATTATGCACGCAGATGTACTCAAGTCACCAAGAAGGAGTTGTTGGAATCGAATGAAATTGTGTGTGATTACAATATTAGAGCAGAAGGATAAGTTTACTGGTGAAAACTGTACAATTGAAAGGAGGCCCTAGTACCCTGTTAGGCCTCCTCTAGCCTGGATATAAGATGACACACAGTTGGGCATGGATTTATTTGTCCATATATGTTGCAGCTGGACCTATAGATCCTCCACATTTGTAGGTTGCTGAAGCTGGTGTCCCTACTCGTCCCATAAATGCTCGATTTGGTGATCAATCTGGCAACCGGACAGACCAATCTGGTGGAGGCATTCGTGTGGGTGAGCATTATCCTGCTGTTAGAAGCCCTGCCATGAGATGATGTTCTGGACATATCGCTGAACTATTAGTGTCCCTCATATCACTACTAGGGGTTGCCCGACTGTGATGGCTCCCCAGATCATCACACCATGCAGTTATGGCAGTGTGTCGCTCCACAGGAAAAACCTGACTGTCGTTGGATCCCAAATACGACCTGCGCCCCCTCTCAAAGTCTGTCAACTGGGCAAAATCGAGTCGTAGAGGAATGTCTAGTAGTCAAGAGGTACACTACCCAAAAGTAGCCTCTGGGAGCCCACTGTTACGCCCTCTTGTGGCAAGACCCAGTGTCTAATCAGACCACACCTGTAATCAATTACATATCTGCCAGAGACGGAACTGCATGCTGAGTTTTGCAGCAATCCATTTCTATCTGGGTGCGTTATTTTTTTCCGAGGAGTATATTTATAGCTAGGTAAGTTTCGTGGTAAGGAGTCATCCTAAAGAGACCTTTTTTGGATGAAAGCAAAGCAAACCAGCGTTGAAAAATACATAATTCAACACGTTTCAGCTTGTTGTGGGTGAGTCCAGTTTTTTCCATCGAATGTCAGATTATTCCCCTCTGTTTTAATGCACAGTGGCGTCCACATGTCATACAGAATGTCGAGAAACGCGGATTTTACCCTCGTGGGTACTTTAAAGGAAATGACTTCATAGCCAAATGGTACAACCACTGGGAAAGTAAACATCATGATCAGTGAAAGTGTGAATTGGAGTGTTTCAGACGATTCTCAGGATGTGAGTAATGAAATGCGTGCCGTTCGCCATTACGGATCATGGCGTCAGCTTTACGTCATGTTTTGGACCGAGCGCTTTGCCAGTGCCTCCGGAGGGCCTTCTGACGTCACAGACCTTTCGCTTCGGCTCAGGCCATTTTGTGCCTCATCTCCGAAAAGGTGTGACTCATTCTGACCCTCACACGAACATTCGCTCTGCTGGCTGTGGTGGATAGATTATACAGCCAGTACTCTTCAGGGGATCAAATCAAATCAACACTCTTTGAGTGCATCCTGGGAAAGTGCGGGCGCTGCGCCTCAGGATGAGTGTTAGAATCTGTTTAAATCTGGACGGGGAACGCGGGCGGAGGCCGGTCCTTTTAAAGCGATGCAGTGGCAGTCTACAGATTTCCTGTGGTCTAGCTTTTTCTCTGCGCTCGCATGACGTATCCCGGGTGTTGCTGTGTGATGTAACAACCTTGTTTTATTTCTGCCTGCATGATTGTGTGCACCCTCCAGTGCATGTGGAATGATGTGTCAATGTGCCACCCTCCCTCAGCGCATCCCCCTGCTGGGTCTGCGGCCGACTCCTGGAGTCTGTTCCCGCCTGTACGTGCTGGTTTATTTACCCCAAAACCACATAGATATCTGTACTGTACAAAAATGCACACACACAACTGTCGAAAAAGAATTAGTTTATTCTGTTGTGAAAGCCATATACATTACTGTGCAAAAGTCTGAGGCCCCCATTATATTGAGGTATTATTCCATGGTTAATGATCATTACATAACGTTGACAATTGGACCCAAAAATTCAAACTAGGATGTGTCCACGACCTAAATCATCATGGGGGGTCTTGCCATTAGAGAACAGAGTAAAGAGGAGTGAAAGTGTGTAGAGATGGACTACAGACTGTAATTACAGACCTACAAAGTGCTTCTATGATGAAATGTGTAGAAACAAGGGTGTACCTAAAAAATTCAATGGCGAGTGTGTATGAAAAACACAACAGGCACATCAGTGCCCTAACAATTTAATTGAACAGCATTATGAGCACTCTTATGCAATTTATAGCCTAATCTTTTTTTTTAAGTCTACTTGTGGCATTCTATGAGCCCCTGTAAAACGTTGCCTAATGGACAGGGAATGTAGAAGGAAATGTTTTTCTCTCCTTGCAAAATGGGAATAGAGGGTAAAGGCAGCTGCTGTTCTCGTCATCCCTAACTGGCTCCATGGATTCTCTGTCCTGCACGCAGATTTGGAGATGGAGAGCGTAAAGCAGGACACTGCATGGCCTCCGGTCCCTTTAAACCCCTACAGGCTGAGTTCAGGTAGACCGAACCGTCCGTCTGTGTAAATAATTCTGACTAACCCCCGCCTCTCTCCACCGGAGGCGCTGCCAGATGCCGCCGATTACTACTCCTTCCTAATCTAGTAGTTACCCCGTACAGTGTTTTTCCACTCTCCCTCTCTCTCTCTCACTTTTTAACGTCCTCTTTGTTGGAATTGCCGTTTGATGTTCCACCTGTTCTTTTTATCGCCGCTCAACGTTAAGCTTGTAATCTTTGTTCATTGTGTGTGTGTTTCATAAGTCTCGGTTCGTGCTGCACTTGGTCTATACCTAGCACATCTTGTGCAAATCTCTGTCATTGTTTTCTTCTAATCAGGCTTACTCGCCATAATTATACCTGCCTGCTTTTATTGTCTTTGAAATTTTGCCCCAAGCACTTGTCTGTACTAAACACACCAAAAATACCCTGCTTTGATTCTCGTAGAGCTGATTTGCTAAGCTCTGTTAAAGCAGAGTGATAAAATAATTCCACCTTTGTCCTCTGCCAGTATGAGCTGCAGTCTCTGTATGGGAAATGCAATCCCACATTCTTGTAAGCCTCCCCGTGGTGCTTAAAAAAGACTTTCCTCACTGCCTCAGCAGGTGAAGGGCTCGCTCCGTCTACCGGCTGTCTGCCAAGCAATGCTGCGTTATGAATCATTCACTCAGGCTGACTATTAGAGTTCAGCAAGAACTGCTTAGTAATATAGATTGAACCGAGACGTGTTTAGTGTTTAGTTCCTACCAACATTTTTTCCTTTAAATGGGAAAGTGACAAGATGTGCATTTTATCCATTGGTATATTTGAATATATGCATGTATAATACACTTTTTATATGCATTTTTATATCTGAAAATTATAAAATGTCAATTGATCTGAACATATGTTCAGCTAAAATGAATTGTAAAAGAATAGTTTGGCACAATTTGTGTGAAATGTGAAATCATTGACGTTGTTAATTCATAGTAATCATATTTTATTCACAGAATACTCATACCAACAACTCAGAACCAACAACACCTGACTTTTATTTTGGTAAAATGTCACAGCATAGTGTATCTTTAAATATGGCATTTGTTGGGCCAGGGACTTGAAGAGTGTAGAGGGCCCTGTCACCATATTTGGTAGATTGTCCATTTGATGGCTAATGCTGATTTAGTTTAATGCAGCTGGGGAAAGGTTTTCCAGTGGTCCAATTTCGAGTCCTGAATCTACCGCCTGCAGGTATGGTTTGAGGTCTTTGTCATGTTGAGGCCAAGTAGTTATTGATTCTCGTCAAGGCCAGTTTTATTCCATAGCGTGCAAGGCTGAGTCGGAGTCTCGGACTCTATAGGGTTCTTGAGCCCGTGGTCGAGTTTGAGGCTGTAGTTCAAGCCTCAAGGCCATAGGTCCAAGTGGTGACTTGTGGTCTAACTTAACCAATCCACATTTAGGCCTGAGAATATGGTGTCTTAGTTGAAGTCTTGAGCTGTGGACAGTTGAACATCGGGGCCGTAGTATCCCACGTCGAGTGTTCAAGGCTGTTACAGTCGAGCATTACGTCGAGTATTAATTCCGTAGTATCAGGTTGTGTAGTGTCCACGTTGAGTATTGAGGCTGTGATAGGCGGGCAATCCAGTCGGAGGATCCAGGCCGGGACAGGGCGGGTTTACCCAGTCGAGGAATCAACCACCGGGACAGGAGGGTATCCAGGGCGTGTACCCAGCCAGGATTACAGCCGTGAAGAGGCGGGTTACCCAGCCGAGGACCAGGCCGTGACGAGCGGGTTAAGTTAAACAGACGAGGATCCAGGCAGTGACGAGCGGATTACCCAGCCGAGGATCCAGGCGTGACAGGCGGGTTACCCAGCCGAGGATCCAGGCCGTGACAGGCGGGTTACCCAGACGAGGATCCAGGCCGTGACAGGCGGGGTTACACCAGCCGAGGGGGGATCCAGGAGTGACGGGAGGGTTGTTACCAAGCCGAGGGGGATACAAGGCCGTGAGGGAGGGTGGTTGCCCAGCGAGGATCAGGCCGTGGACGGGCTGGGTTACCCAGCCGAGGAGGATCCAGGACCGATGACGGGCGGGTTACCCAGCCGAGGATCCAGGGCCGTGACGGGCGGGGGTTACCCAGCCGAGGATCCAGGCCGGAACGGGAGGGTTACCCAGACCAGAGGATCAAGGCCGTGAAGGGCGGGTTACCCAGCCGAGGATCGTCAAGGCCGGGAAGGGAGGGTTACCACCAGACGAGGATCCTGGACGGAAGGCGCGGGGGGTGTCTTGTTACCCAGCCGAGGATCCAAGGCCGAGTGACGGCGGGTTACCCAGCCGAAGGATCCAGGCCGTGACGGGGCGGGTTACCCAGCCGAGGATCAGGCCGTACGGGGCGGGTACCCAGCCGAGGATCCAGGCCGTGACGGGGGGGTTACCAGCCCGAGGATTCCAGGCCGTGACGGGCGGGTTACCCCGCCCGAGGATCCAGGCCCTGGACAGGCGGGTTACCCAGCCGAGGATCCAGGCCGTGACGGGCGGGTTACCCAGCCGAGGATCCAGGCCCTGACGGGCGGGTTACCCAGCCGAGGATCCAGGCCCTGACAGGCGGGTATGGAGGTTGTAGCACCCATGTTTGTGTCCCAGTTTGTCTCTGTTGTGCTATTAACATAAATGAGCTATTATGTGTTTACATCTACGTGCATCACTGGACAAGTGAGAAATTCAATGAGAAGCTGTAGGAAACTAAAACAAAACAAAAAAACATTTAAGATTCCAGAATGCCATTTTACTACACAGTTGCCACTGTTATTGTAGCTAAATTGCCTTGTGGGGTTGAAGTGAAAACATTTCTGGTTGTCACTAAATTGCAGCTGAGTAATTCTGGTTTTTGAAGCCCAAATCATTTCCCCTTTTAAACTGTTTATTTAAGCATGTCTGAAGTGTTTGTGTGTATTCATGAGTATTCTTGCGTGACGCATTTCTTGTTGACTCTCTTGGCTGTTTCGCTTCAGTGCATTTGAGGTAAGTAGAAAAATGTGCAGATTAGATGTCTTTTGCTAAGCTAGTCCTTTAAGACGTGGACTAAATGACGAGACGTTGCGTTTCTTTGCCAGGTAACAGTAATGAGGAGCAGAGCTTCATTTGGCTAATCAGCAGGGCTCGTTTACAGATTGCACTTTCAGCGTTCAATCATATGCGCAGTGTTTTGGTTGGAACGCGGTTTAGAGCGATTAGCTCTAAGTCGTAGCAGGTGCTAGTGCAGATGTAGCTGTGTTAACTCTCGGTGGATCTGTACGTTTCTGGTGGGGCAGCAACGCGTTCCTCTCGCAGAAGCAAAGGGCAGCTGGCTGTGCTAACACGCCAAGACAGCTGAGCTAGACTGTGAGAGACTGTAGAAGAAAGACAGCAGGAACGATGGTCTTTTTTTTTTTTCCCCCTTTCTCGGAGGTATTTCCCATTTCCTTCCTGACCTGTGTGCGTGTAGTTAAGCTGTTCTGTGAACAGACCTCCTCTGTGAGCAGTTAAAATTCCTGGGAATTTGGAGTACAGATCCGAGTTGCATGGGGTATTTACATACTCTCTCTTCTCTTCCTCCATCTCTCACCTCGTAACACAAGTCATTTTTGTGATGCCTTTTGTAAGCTGGGTTAATGTGCAACTTGACAGCTATTTCATTTACACAGTGTAGCCAGTCAGCCAATACATGTTCAGCTTTTAAAGAATGCAATACTTATACATTCATTGACGGAAACAATATCTCGCCAAGGAGTTGTTTGAATTGATTGAAGCTTTATATGTATGAATATTATGATATATGTAAGGGATTACACTATAAGCAAAAGGATATGTTTATCGATGAAAACTGTACAGTTGAGGTTCTAGTTACCCTGTTAGGCCGCCTCTAGCCTGGATACAGAGATACAGTTGGGTATTGGAGGCATACAGGTTCTATATGGTGTCCTGTGGCACAGCTAGGCCTGCAGTTGGGACAGTGTGGCGCTCTGTAGGAAAGACAGGATTTAAGCGCTCACCACGAGGCCTCAATACGAAAACCAGACTGTCCTCAGATCCAGAACAAAGCCTGGATTTGATGCTAAAGATGATACAGTTCCAGTCCATAACAGTCCAGGTTCCTTGTTCACGACACCACTGCAAACAAAGGTGACAACAAATTTCCTTCTGCTAAGCGTCTGGAAATGGTCCGGGAAGAGACAGCAGGGTAGTGAAGGTGCCCCCTGTGTCTATATGGTGTACCACGAAACTGTGGGAGCTGTTCGTGCCTGTCGGTGGATCAAACAGCTTTCTTTACTGGTGGTCTGGGCCGTCCAGAGCCTCTTTGTGTGTGCCCTCACTGAACCACAGCTCCCAACACCTCCTAACAGCTAGGTCAGAGCGGTAGAGATGGTGGCAGTATTTCAAAACAACCATCCAGCTTCTCTCAGTCCAATGATGCACCACGGGACTGTGGTAGCCTAGTGGTTAAGGTACTGGACTATGGACCAAAAGGTCCAGGGTTCAAATCCCACCTCTGCCAGACTGCCACTGTTGGGTCCTTGAGCAAGACCCTTAACCCACAATTGCTTGGATTGTAAGATGCTATCAATTGTAAGTCGCTCTGGATAAGGGCGTCTGCTAAGTGCTGTAAATGTAAATGTAAATGATGCACCCCCTCTCAAAGTCTGTCAACTGGGCAAAATGTGTAACTGCATTGTAGAGGCATGTCCAGCAGTCATTCTCTCTCCAAGAGGTACACTACCCAAAAGTAGCCTCTAATACTAACCTGTAATTAAACACACATCTGCCTGAGACAGAACTGCATGCCGAGTTTTGCAGCAATCTGGGGATGCGTTATGTTTTGTCAGTGAGTGTATAACAATGTTTCAGATCATATCCTATGGCCTTTGAAGACACCAGACATCAAACGGGTCTAAACTGAAACCTTAAATATAGATAAATGTTTCTTTTAAAAGTTATGTATGTACTTTTAATGTTAAGCTGGTTTAAAGTGACGGTTACCGCCTTCATTCCACAGAAGATATTACGCAGTACTGTTGAGTCTGGAAATGGGAGCAAAGGTTTTGACTTGTTTATAGTTTAACCCTTAAGCAACATGGTACAGGAGTCATCGCAAGTACGGGTAGACCATATTATCCTTGTCATTGATTTATGATTTTTTACGATCTCGGAGTGGAGTTTGACCTGCAGAATGAGTGTTTATGAAACCCATTGTCAGCCACACCTTAGGGTCTACTACATGAGTACTTTTTTTATTTTTTAGATTCACTACTACATGCTGCACACTATGTACTATTTGACAGACGCCATATACCCCATCCATCACTGGAGCACGAACACAGGATCACCTCTGATCAGATCCTGTTATAGTGCCCAAACATTTTTCGTACAGAAGAGACACTGGCATGTCTGGCACTGGAGTCGTCTTCACACTGTACTCTCACTGTACGTAAAGCTTGTAAAGGATACATGTAACATAATATTTATCGCGTTAGTTAGTGGACATCTGACAGGGATATCCGTATAGAGGTTTCCTATAAAAACGTTACTCCTGGCATTTTAACTATTGCTGGATTAACAATGCACAAGTAAAGAGATGGAAGGTCAAAAAGAAAAAAATTAAAGACATTTACAGCATTTAGCAGGCGCCTTTATCCAGAGCGACTTACAGATGTTAGTACAAGCAAGCAATAGCTCAAAAACACAATCTAACCAGAACTTGCTAGGATCTGATGTAGGTAAAATCAACAAAATATACAAGCAATTGTTGTTTTTTTTTTTTTGTTGTTGTTTGTTTTTGATTTTTTTTTTAAATATGCAGTTGTATTTTCAGTCTTCACTTTAGTGCTGAGTGAAGAGGTGAGTCTTTAGTCGCTGACTGAAAACGATATGCTGTCAGTGCCAGATAGCTAGGCTACGAAATCTGTTGACAAAAACCTGTTTTACAGAAGTGTTACCTCAGATCTCATTAAGTCGTTCCAGAAGGCTTGTCGAGAACATGACAAGGACCGAGCAAATTTTTCCCATAAGGAATGTAAATTGGATTAATTTGTTCCAAACCCCCAGAAAATCCACAATGTGTAAGGCATTATATGCATTAATGGAGTTGTATTGTACAGATTCTCCCTGATTTATGATGGAGATGCATTCAACAAATCCATCATAATTTAAATGTATCATGAACTGAGGAGTTTAGAGTTTGGCAGAGCGTCTATACTGTATCATAGCGGAGCCAATGATAAGTAATGACAAGTAAGTTGATGATTAAAACACTTACATTAACCTACAGCATATTTTATCATAAGGTGTTAAAAATCTTGTCATTTAATGAGTAATGCATTGAAAGTGAAAAGTAAAAGCAAAACACTTACTCTACTGTAAGTAGCTAAATTAACTGCAGCCTGTGTTCTGGAGCATTCAATTCCTGTTTTGCTTTCAGTTGGCTCTTATGAACTAACTCTTTTAGGATCCATGGAAATGTATTTGTACGTAGTATACAGTACTGTAGATAGAAAAGTAAAGAAAAATGATACATACTGCAGAGATCTTCTCTGAGGACTACTGTGATCCTGAGTCATTGTGTAGGTTTTGGCTGAAACAAGTCATGCGGCTCGACTCGTACAAGTTTAAGCGAGTAAAGGGACGAGAACAGATACAAATGTTTCTGGTCAAAATGTGGCGAGAACCAAATTCGATGACTTCCGAGGTACCACTGTTTGTAAATGTTTGACATCAAACACATGATAAAAGCTTTCTTATATAATTAACCTTGTTTAGTTGAGTTATTCACTAGGCATCTCCACTGAGTTATTGCACAGAATGAATTTTTGTTTCATTAAAAGATATTCATCACTGAAAGGCTTAATTCAATATTTTTTCACCATTTATAAAAGCACTCAAGGATGTGCGTTAGTGTGATTTTTATCGCAGGTCAAGGGTGTAATTATGCACGATGTCCAGCTTTAATAAGCGATATCTCAAATGAATTTTTGCAGTATTTAATAAGTAAAAGAAAGGGCAGTGTCAATCTAATACAACTAATCACCTGCAACGTGATTTCTATCTTAACACATTTTTTTTAAGAATCTGGATGGTCAGTGGGTGAAAGACCAGAGGTGGTAATGAGCATAATAGATAATTATTCTTAGGTAGTTTCCGAAGAGGATCGTAATGGTGTATGATGTAAGGATGACTCGAAGCTGCGAGAAAATTAAACAGTATATTTCTTAAGAATAGTTTGACCAATTGGAAATAACAGGAAGGAGAATGAGCAGAGATCTCAGGAAAAAGAAAAGATAATAGTGTTCCGGTGACGCATAAACATAAATATTATCAATTTATCCATAATGGTTAGGTCCTGGGAATTGAATATAAAGCAGTAGCTACATTGAGATCATTTGTTCATCAGCTCTCCAGTCACTCCCAGAAACTCTGTGTTTGGTTTAAGTCCGAATTAAACATGTTGATTTGATTTTCTGTCACTCCAAGTGAGAGCTGAGCTATTTGACTTGTATCTTAAGGGCATTTGAGCAGGTAACTTTTCCACGAAAAAATGTGTGATGGACTTGAGCACCTTCCAAGTTCTTCGTCAAAGTGGACAAACCATTTCTACAGTTTCAGGGGCAGTTCTAGACCATTTGAAGTGGAGGGCCAGTGGTCCTGTTAGAGGGACCAGTTACTTTGTACCTAAATGAGCATCATGGGTATTATGAGGGGAAAGGACAAAGGTATATGTTTTGATATACTTCAATTTATTGATGCAGTTTTCAGATCCATTTTGTCTATTCTACATTTTATCATGTTTCATTCAAACATATTATAGAGGTATCATTGTTACGACCTTTGTTCTCCTCAACAATGTTATTCATTCGGTCTGTTTCAGTTTCATATTCAGTTCTGTTACAACGGTATTGTGTTTTATAGGCTTTTACGGATCAACAAACTCGTATAGTTGGTCACTTATTGACTCTGTGTACACTCAAATTGCTCAGTTTCTCAACCGGCCATGGTGGACCCAAGGTTTAGTGCAGAAAAACTCATGAAGCAGTACTAACCGGGATTTAAACAGCTATTTTGCAGTTTCATATTCAGTTTTTGTTACTTCAGCTGTAATCTACGCTTTTTACAGTCCTCGTTTGGGTGGGCCGTGAGGGGCAAGATGGACTTGTGTATCATCTAAAATCGGTCTGGCGAAGAGCTATGGCACGTGGTGCTAACGCCGGTACAGAAGCAGGTGATACCACAGACCTGAATGCTGAGTCAGTACTGATTTATAAAGTCCGCGGCCGGAGTTAAACCGGTATAAAGCGGCCCTGACCGAGCACTACGCCTCTGCCCCCCACGGGCTAAACCGCCACCAGGCCGGAGCGTGAGAGCGATTTGGCTCATTTCCCTTCTATCGGGTCGTTCCGTCTCTGAAAGCTGACACGAGGGGCAGGACGAGCACTGAGGAGGGAAATCTGAGAGCTGCCAAAGACTCACTCGGCTGATTCTCACCCGCTGAATGAGCTGTACGGAACGGAAGGGAGTGCGTACATGACGCGGAACTGGAACTGACTTTATTAATTTTGATGGAATGTAGAATATTTCACTTTTAACTTCAATTCAAGCCTAAACCGCTGCTGTCATTCTGAGGTAAGGATTTCATACATTTTTTGAGTATCACGAATAAGCTGCTCGGTGCGCTCGCTGAACTCGATTGTGATTAAGCACATTTGACTCTTTAAGATTCTATGTAAAGTTGTTGGATCAATTCATCCGATGGCGGGTTTATTAATATCCTGAACATTTATAACTTTGTCATTGGATAGTTACGGGATCGTCAGCGGAGCTGAATATAGTAATGTGTCGTTCGCGACCGATCCGGCTCTAAGAGTCGGCTCTTTGAAATGAACGACGGGAGCCGGTTCCTGATTGTGAGCCGATTTGTATTTTTTTTTTAATTTATTGTACTTTCCGACACATTGCTGCTTATTGCACTTCTTGTTAGATGCTAAACTACATTTTCGTTGTTGCGTTGTACTTGTACATGTGTAATGACAAGTTGAATCTAATCTAAAAATTGTGTGTGGTTGTGTGTTCATTGTTTTATATATATATATATAATCAACACAAACAAAAATGTGTGTGTGTGTGTTGTGTGTGTTATGTATGTATGTATGTATGTACTATGTGTGTGTGTATCTATATTATATATATACATAATATATATCTATCTCTCATCGCTCTCTCTATCTCTATCTCCCTCCACCCCCCCCCTCTTATAATACCAAACCCTTGGCTATTGTGTTTTTCCATGATGTAATATTCGTAGACTTGTGGTAATAATTTCAGCTTCCCAAAAAAATCTAAAGAGCGACTTTGGGAGCCCAAAGCTCCAGAATTCGCACACTATTTGAAAATAACCACCAGTCAATCTGGGGTGAAACTCGCAAGTTAATGCCTTCAGCTTTAACGCACACGTAACGTACCCCGGGATGGGCCGGTTCATTATTTTTCCATGTTTCGTTTTTCATGTTCACCATGCCATGCCTCCATCCCAAAACTAAACTTTCTAATAGACATTGTTGGTATTATAACCAGTAAGTATGTAATAGCGTGATCACTTTAATTGCTTTATTTTGGTTGTAATGTTTTTGAAAGTTCAAAAGATCTGTGCTTATTAATATTACTGACAAACCCTCGCTTAGTCTTCCACAGGCAGGGAGGACAGCTCAAGAGAAAAAAAAAAAAAGAAACAGGAAAAAAGAACACCCCCCCCCATGAATGGGGGTGTCACCAAACCTTCTTCATGGGGCACATTTCCCAGTAAAATGTTGTTGTGCCCCACTAAAGTCAGGTGATAAAGTCAATTTGATCCTGGATTGTTGAGCAGAACTACAGGACATGACACATTCACTACAGGCACTTCATTTCCCATAATGCCCCAGCATCTTTTGAAAAACTTGACTGGTTACCTTTCAGTCAGAGCCAGTTTCTGTCGGATTTTCACATAGATTAGTGGACATCTGCAAATATTTAAAACAGTCACCCACGCTGAAGACATGGTAATGACAGCTCATAATTGATTTGTTTAGCCACTTATAACAGTATAACTTACCAAAAGTACATAGAGCACTAAAGCAAAAGCATTTGTGTTCCTTTAGACATAATTGGATAATAAACTTTAGTGTTGATTTGTTCTTCATTTCTCATCCATGGCAGAGTAACACCCACTTTAGTGTTAAATCCTTTAATCTATTTAGTGTTCGACAGGCTTACTATATTTCAGCACAGTTGTGCCTCTGACTGACTGGCTAGCAGAGGGGTAGACCTGCGCACCTCTAAATTGTGTTCCCCAGTACGTCTAGAAACGTCCCGCCTGGGAAAACAAACAGTTTTGTCCTATAATGCTTGATGATTTCGGAGATACAAAGCAAAGAGTTTGACACACTTCAGTTTATCTTCAAATCCTCCAGCATCCTCTCGTGACTCTATTGCTGTGTTTTGAATTGAATAGGGTCTAAGTCATGGAACCGAGCTGCTCGTGTCAGAAGCCAGTTTCTGTGGTCATTGGACCATTTGTGTGTGTATGTTTTGGATCATTGTCCTTCTGGAGGATCCAGCCGCGGCCCAGTTGTAGCTTCTTGGCAGCGGCAGACAGATTTTCATTAAATTCTTCTGGCCCTTCATCAAATTCATGATGACGTATCCTGGCAGGGTTCTCTAGGCTTTGTGAGAGAGAGCATGCTGACCCCAAAATATTGCCGCCTTTTGCTGAACTCCAAATGTAATCGTTTGCGATTTTGGCTCTTTAACCCTCCTCACCTTGTGTGGGGGCAAATGGACTTGTGACCTCTTTTAGCTGTTGTTGTGTTTTTTTTTTTTTTTTTTTTTTACTGCTGTGGTTGTTTTAAACTTTGTATTTATCACCCAAACAGTGGATGTGGATGTTTTAGGCGTGTAGCCATTGCCTGGTTTATGACCATCTAGATCGTTTTGTTTTATTTCATTTGAGTATTCCATATACTTTCTCATGCTGATGAAACAGTCACGGATGATTACTTAAGAGTTATGCAGGTGAACCAAGAGCAAGTTGCATATAAATCAGGACATGCTTTAAAGGTTGTTTGTCACATGTTTTAAGACATTCCCCCCCCCCCAAACATACTCTGCCACTGGTGATGATGAACCTAGAGCTGGCTGTGTGGTTTAATCCATTAAGATCCTAGCTGTTATATTATCAGTGTGCCTAATTCAGTCATGCAGTCTGCGTTTCCTCAGTCAGGATGAGGCACACCATGGGACAGCCTGACACAGACCATGGTAGTGTGGTCATTGTCTCCAGCTTCTGCGGCTGTCTGTTGGGTTTGTTATGGATGTCTGGGCGAGATGGGGCTTTGTGAAAGATCTGTAGCTCTAAATGGAGAACAGGGAATGTCTGTCTAGACGTTTAATGATTTTAGCAAGATTAGAGCTGAAGGGAAATGCAGATCTGGGCTCTGGTTATGTGCCACAATGGAATGTCTTCTTATATAATAAGTAACAAAATATGGCTGTTTTAAACATTAGGGGCTCCTCCCCCAGCTTACAAGGAAAAAGCATTTGTAGCTATTGCACAATCAGCGTAGACTGACTGTGCGTAATTGGAATTGTTCCGGCATCAACTGAAATATGGCTGAAAGTATACAGACACCCCTTCTAATTAGGGAACATTAGTGTTATTTGAGCCATGCTCACTGCTAATGGGTTCACAATATGGTATACAGGCATGGGAACTTCATAGACAAACAGTGGCAGTGGAATAGGTTATACTGAACACCTCAGTGACTTTCTCATTCAGGACTAGGTTAAAATAGTTTTTATGTTGGTACTGATCCAATATCTTGAATTGGTAAGACCCAGTTCTAGGATTCCTAATGATCTTTTGACTAATTTTTGTTTAAAGTATTCATTTTTATTATACTTATGGGTCTGTGGTGATCTAGGGGTTAAGCTACTGGACTGTGGACCAGAAGCTGCCACTTGGGTTTTGAGCCGAGACCCATAACCCACAATTGTTTGGCTTGTAAGATTGAATCTGTTATAAGTCGTTCTGGATAAGGGCGCCTGCAAAATGACTAAATGTGTCGTAAACACATTGAGCTGTTTCAGTGCTTGGTATTACCAAGATGCATTTTAACAAGATGGCACACTGGACATTCGGCACTGACACCGGCACCTCCTTTCACCTCCCAATGCTGCCTTTACCTTAAAGCACATACTGATTGAATGCCCCAATACCCAATAAGAAAAGACTACCACAAAGAAACCAATGTAAAAGACCTTCTTAGATGTAGCCCGCCAAAGAAAATACTGGACTTTCTAGAATGGCTACCACTGTAATTCTAATGAGGACTGTGGACCAAAAGGTCCAGGGTTCAAATCCCACCTCTGCCAAGCTGCCACTGTTGGGTCCTTGAGCAAGGTCCTTAACCCACAACTGCTTGGATTGTAAGGTTGTACCAATTGTAAGTCGCTCTGGATAAGGGCGTCTGCTAAATGCTGTAAATGTAATGTATTAGAGAAGTATACGCCATGTAGGTAGGCTGTTTTGTGCTGGAGTGGCAATAAATACTAAATAAAAATACTAACTGAAAAAAACTGACCAATGCGCTTTGGTTGGTACCATTTGGGGATTGTTTTTCAACTTTCTGCCTGGCCAACTAAAGTCCAAAATGAAATGGTTTGCAATATTTGATGGAGACCTTTGGCTTACATAGAGCCGTGATCTTAACTCCCATCAGACAGCTTTGAGATGAATTGTGACACCATCAGTGAGCCAGGCATGTGTCCAACCTCACAGTCATCTTTTGAAGTCTGGAAAGCTTCACACAAAAGTGAAGACTGTTGTAGCAGCAAAGGGGGACGTCCTCCAAACTAATGCCCAGGTTTTTGGATATAATTTTGGGTGTCCACAAATTTTGGGCTTTTATTATATGAAACACATGACCTATAAGGCTTCTAATCCTCACGTTTCCATATTTACATTCACGTCTAGACATTTAGCAGATGCTCTTATCCAGAGAGACTTACAGTTGGTACAGTCTTACAATCTAAGCAATTATGGGTTAGGGCCATACTCAGGGTGGCAGGGTGGGATTTGATCCCTGGATGTTCTGGTCCACAGTCCAGTACCTTAACTGCTATGCTGTAATATAATGACTGCCTTTAAAAATGTTTTAAAAGCATCTGTTGTAAGATCTCAGAACCCAAACTAAAACTTAAGCTTTTTTTCTAATTCAAAGCGATTATCCGGGAGCAAGTTATTTGTATTTTCCGTGATTTTTCTCTTTTTACTCGGTCTCATATTCTTTTTCCTGTATTTATTCCAGGCGTTCCACATGCGTTTTATTTTGTATGGTTTAGGCTACTGGATTGAATTTGAATGGCTGTGTAGCAACGCTTAATGTGACTGACAGCAGCACAACAGAGAGAGCGCGCTGTCTGAAACCCAGTATTTTGTTCTGCTTAAGGAATGGAATCAATGAAAAGCTTTATTCATGTATTGAAGAGCCTGATATTGAGCAATTGCTGCGGTCAGGCCATGCAGGCTGTGTTATCTCAGACTTCTGGGAGCATTTTTAGAGTTATTTGTTAGGTAAGTCATGGCTACTGGCACTCATCTGCTAGATATTACTGTAGATTATTGAATCCAGAGATGCCGGGTGTTCCGCCCTGCCCGGTATTATTTTTCCAGCTGAGCAGTAACTAATGCCCGACTCACTGAAAGGAGAAGCATAAAGCGTCCCTGTTAGAGGAATTTGAATCATTGATACATGAGTGCAGTAGATCTGCTCTAATGGAGGAACTGGATCATAATGGAGCCGTGATCATAATACATCACATGCTTCTTCATAACCCCAAAATGTGAGAGCTGTTTTTAGTTTTATTTCTGCCTGGTGTATTATTCTTCATCCAGTTGGGAGTCGGGTTTTAAGACCTGCACAGGGTTCACGCGAGGTGCTTGAACAGAATGAGGTATTTAACCTTCACCTTTTAGAACTTAGCTATTGGGAGTTTGTTGAAAAGCTTAAGGATAGAATTAAAAAAAATGATAAATGAAATCAAACCGGATGAGCAGATTTTTCCCCTAAGGAATAATGTAAATTGAATGAATCCGTTCCAGACCCCCAGAAAATCCACACTGTATAAGGCATTATATGCATTAATGGAGTTGTATTGTACAGGTGCTCCCTGATTTATGGTGGGGATATGCTCCAAAAACTCCATCGTAAGTTAAACGTATCATGAACTGAGGAGTTTAGGGAGTGTTTGGTAGAGCGATCTATACTGTGTCAAAGCGCAGAATATGAGCAGTTAATGTTTAAAACACTTACTTTTTAAACTCAGGTAATTTAGTGAGTAAGGGATTGAAAGTGTAAAGAAAAACACTTACTCTATTGGTGAACTCTGGGGCGCTAGATGCTAATGCTAGCTGTGGATTGGACAGGATTTCCCTTTAGTTGGCTGTCAGTGATAACCATTCTGACCCATGGAGACTTTTTTGCACTAAGAATGTAGTAGTGTAGATGTAAAAATAAAGAAACACGAGATAAACACAGCAGAGAACCGCACTGAGCAAGGGCTATTGTGAATCTGAATCACTGTGTAGTAAATAGAGTTTCAGGTTTCGGCTAAAGCGAGTTGCGCGGCTCAACAAACAAGTTTAAGCACATCTGCTAAGTACTGAGCAAATGACAAGAATTAAGACAAATTTCTGGTCAAAACATGTCCAGAAATGAATTCGACTAGTTCCGAGGTGGTCGAGAACCAAGGTACCGCTGTACAGATACCGGTTTATTGTCCATGCGATCAGTGTCCATTCGTTTTTAACAGCTGAGGCCATTTGGAAGTGTATGTTCCTATTCTGATTGGTCAGAGGGTTCTTTAGCAGCATAACTCATACCTTCTTGACAAGGTTAATCCTAAGTACAGTGGGGCAAAAAAGTATTTAGTCAGCCACTGATTGTGCAAGTTCTCCTACTTAGGAAGATGAGAGGTCTGTAATTTTCATCATAGGTACACTTCAACTATGAGACAAAATGAGAAAAAAAATCCAGGAAATCACATTGTAGGATTTTTAAATAATTTAATTGTAAATCATGGTGGAAAATATATAAGTATTTGGTCACCCACAAACAAGCAAGATTTCTGGCTCTCACAGACCTGTAACAACTTATTTAAGAAGCTCTTCTGCCCTCCACTCGTTACCTGTATTAATGGCACCTGCTTGACCTTGTTATATGTATAAAAGACACCTGTCCACAGCCTCAAACAGTCAGACTCCAAACTCAACCATGGCCAAGACCAAAGAGCTGTCGAAGGACACCAGGAAGAAAATTGTAGATCTGCACCAGGCTGGGAAGAGTGACTCTACAATAGGCAAGCAGGTTGGTGTGAATAAATCAACTGTGGGAGCAATTGTAAGAAAATGGAAGACATTCAAGACCATTGATAATCTCCCTCAATCTGGAGCTCCATGCAAGATCTCATCCTGTGGGGTCAAAATGATCATGAGAACGGTGAGCAAAAATCCCAGAACTACATGGAGTGACCTGATGAATGACCTGCAGAGAGCTGGGACCAAAGTAACAAAGGCTACCATCAGTAACACACTACGCGAGAGGGACTCAGATCCTGCAGTGCCAGGCATGTCCCAGGCCCGTCTGAAGTTTGCTGAATTTTTTTTTTCAATTTTGTGGTCTCATAGTTCATGTACCTATGATGAAAATTACAGACCTCTCTCATCTTTCTAAGTAGGAGAACTTGCACAGTCAGTGGCTGAACAAATGACAAGAATTGAGACACTTTTCTGGTGAAAATGCATCGAGAACTGAATTCGACTAGTTCCAAGGTAGTCGATAACTGAGGTACCGCTGTACAGGTACCGGTTTATCATCCATGCGATCAGTGTTCATTTGTGTTTAACAACTGAGGCCGTTTGGAAGTGCATGTTCCTGTCCTATTGTAAATGAAATTGAAAATTCCCTTTAGGTTTCCTTTACAGTACCATAAAAAGAGTGTGACTGTGGTGATGTCTGGTCAACATCCATTTTGTCCTTATCAGTGTTCTGTTTCATAGAACATAACGTAGAGTTTAAACAGGACATACCTGTAGGTGATTCTCAATTCTGATTGGTCAGAGGGCTCTTTAGCAGCATGACTCATACCATGTTGACAAGGTTAATGCTAAGTATACACTAATGGACCAAGCCCAAACTGCTTTTAATGGTTATAAAAACAAACCATTGTGTGGCGCAAGCTGTTAGTGTGGTTGCTGTACAGAGATTTCCCGACGTCTGATTCCTGTTTGGAATTTGCGTGTCCTCTCAGTGCTCGTCCGTGTGGGTTTCTCTGGTTACTCATTCCGAAAAGGTTAATTGGTAACTCTAAATTGCCCCCCAGTGAGTGTCTGACTAGTCATTTTAATTAACAGAAAGGTGTTTATATTGTTTGGCATTGACAGTGTCACTGAAGCCCATTTCCTGACTGCTTCGAGTTTAATGCGGGACAGTCTGTGGTTCTTCATGCCACTTCTTTGCAGTGTGAGCAGGAGCATTGTCTTGTTGAAAAATTCAAACACAATGACCATGAATTTATTACCATGGTAAAGATTTACATTTACCATTCAGCAGACACCCTTATCCAGAGCATCTTACAATCCAAGCAATTGTTTGTTAAGGGCCTTGCTCAAGGACCCAACAGTGGCACCCTGGCAGAGATGGGATTTGAACCCTGGATCTTCTGGTCCAGAGTCCAATACCTTTTCCCTGGGTCTTTCAAGACCGCTATCTGGAGCCTCACTATACAAGTCAAGTCATGCTTTGTCAGTCCACTCAACTCTGCAGAACCATAGAGAGTCAAACTTTCCATATTCTGATGCATTCTTCTGTCTTTAATGTTTGTTTGTTTTTCTGAGAGAGTCATTTTTTAAGACTTTCAAAAAATACTGCATAAGAGAACTTTCTTGTAATTGTTTTTTTTTTTTTAAAGAGATTTTTGTTGAGGCTATTCTGGAATTTATTTTGCCAGCGAGTTAATGCATATATTAATGTGTTTGTTCTTTTGTGTTATTTATTGAAAGGGTCTCCAGTGTCATCTTATATGTGATGCTGTTTCTTTAGGTTTTTTGATGGTGAAAATCTTTGATGGTGTAAAAAATGAGGCCGACATCTTAAGGGCTCAATAATTTAAACAGTAGCTGGTGTGATGAAAGTTGACTCTTACTGGCTCTGCTTTCCCTCATCTTAGCACAGTCCTGTAATGTAAGGATTCCACCAGTCCTGCAAGAGTTCATGTCAATTTTAACTACTTTTTTAAGCCTCTTCACTTTGTGGCTTGCTATTTGGGTGTTTTGTTTAGTGTCAATTCCAATTTAGTGACATTTAGATTCATTTTTAATGTTTTCAGTCCACCAGTGTTTATACCCCAAGAAAAATCTGCATCTCTGACGGGTGTGCTTTAACACTTTACCACTTTTTTGCATCAGTTGTACAAAACACTTTTTGTTTACTCTTCTTCTGTGTTCTTCCCATGCTTCAGACCCTGGCCAACTGACCATTCAGTTTTATCCAGCATGTATTTGCTTTTTGTGGAGCAACTAATTCACTAGTTCTACAGTACTGTGCAGATGTTTTAGGCCACCATTAGATTAGATAACCATTGTTAAAATGCAAACAGAAAATACAGGAAAGTTGTAGGCAGTATTAAAAAACTGAAAAGAAAATCACGAAAACAGATTCTATAGGCTACATTTGGCAATTTGAGCCTTCTAAAGTCCAGAGAAGCTTGATCAGGAATGGTCTTTTTGGAAGGATGGCACCCAAAAAACCACTTTTTCAGAAGGGGAACTGGGTGAAAAGGCTACGATGTGCTAAAGCTCACAAAGATTGGAATGAAGATCAGTGGAAAAGAGGATTATGGAGTGACATAATTTGAGTCCAGACGTTGATGATTTTTATATATATATATATGATCATTATAGCATTGCTAGAGTAAGAAGTCTAATGGTGGCCTAAGACTTTTGAAGAATACTGTATACCACAGGGACCCCAGCACAAAAAACTGGCATCCCATCAAGGTCACACTTCTACCTGCACTTAAAAATTCTGACATAGGCTCTGGATAATACAGAACAAATACTAACATGCTCTTAAACCATGATTTTTTTTTTTTATGATGTTGTAGCAAAAGCAGGATAATCTGTAGTGGTTACAGACCTGCTTCATACATCCCTGCATGATCTAACTGTTTGTCCTGTCTTGCTTTCTTCCTTGCCTATTATATCTTACATTAGTGTCCATGTCTAATGTCTAATCTGTTCATTGTTTGCTTTGGGATGTCACCATTATTTGGCACAGTGATTACATTTAATTCCTCTGCATGAAATCTCCACGCCTGACACCCACTTGTCTTAGACACGGCATAATACAGAGCTGAATGATGAAATATCTTGGGATTCTCTACCTTTTGAGAGTTGCCATTGTTTGGTGAGAAAACAATCGTATATCCTTAAAGAAAACCCGGTGTGAAAGTGACTTTTTAATTTTTAAAACCACATCCCCAGTCTCTGACCTGTTTGCTCTTTGCTGAACTCAAAACATGGAGGTTTGACCCACACCTCTGGACTTTGAGCAGGTTGTTACTCTACACAGGACTCCACAGGACCAGCTTTTGGCCGCTGTGTCCACTGATTAAAAGTTGATTAATAGTGTTGTTGTTCTTTTCCGTCTGTTAGTGTCCAAGAAGCACGGGAAGCTGATCACGTTCCTGCGTACATTCATGAAGTCCAGGCCCACCAAGCAGAAGCTGAAGCAGCGAGGGATCCTCAGGGAGAGGGTGTTCGGCTGTGACCTGGGAGAGCACCTCCTCAACTCCGGCCATGATGGTGAGTCCTTAAAGGCCCGGGTTTGAAGACCGGTTTGTGAATGACGTGGCCGAGCTCCAGCTTCTGCGAGTAAAGCTTTCTGTGTGGCCTGGAGACTCTTAGCAACACTCAGCACCCGTGCTTGGCGCAGTTGCTGCAGCAACCGCAGAGCTTACAGGGGTGGAAAGGTCAGCTGGATTGTTTAGGGGATGGATGTAGTGTCTGGAGATTTCTCCTCCATTGATTTAAAACATTCTGGCAGCCATCATCACTGCTCTGTTTGTTTGACTCCATAATCTGTCCTTTTCAGCTCGGGTTGGCTTCGCAACCGTGACTGCACTTCAAGGTCTAAAAAAAGAAACTGGGATTTCCCTTAAATGCTTGTTGATGGTGTTGTACCGGCACCGGCCGATCTAAAAACAAGCTAGTGGAACATACTCCACAGAATAGCTTTAATGGTCTCTCAGAAAACACAGTTTACTTTCACCTTGAACATTTTCTATTCGTATTGCAAAAGTCTTAGGCCACCATTAGATTTATTTTAGCAATGCCATCATGACCATTTATAACCTATTGTGGACGATTGGACCCTAAAATTTTCAGACTTGGTTTGTCACTCCGTAGTACACTCTTCCAACCTGTTCCTCTTCCACAAAAGTGGTTTCTTGGCTGCCACAGTTCCAAAAAGACCATTCCTGATCGAGCTTCTTTAGACTAAGGGTTGACTTGGCGTCACGATAAAGCTGCTGTTGCTCAAATGTAAGGGGAGGTCACTCTAACATACTTCCACTGTAGCCTATAGTAGCTGTTTTTGCGCCCAGGCGTGGCTCAGAAGGATGCGTTAAAAGCCAGTGAGAATCCGTCTTTATACTTTTAAGGAGTATGTGAACGTGCAATAGACATCCAGAGGCACACAGGCTTCAGTGAGCGTCAGGTAGCACTATTTTCTCAGAGGACATTTTGAGTGAGCAGCCCAGTATTGCAGTGAGTTGCGCATTTATTAGGTTTGCCTCCATTTTTCTAACTCATTGTCCATTTTAACAGTTCCACTTACCATATAGAAGCACTTTGTAGTTCTACAATTACAGACTGTACTCCATCTGTTTCTCTACATACTTTTAGTCCCCCTTTTTCTCTGTTCTCTAATGGACAGGATCCCCACCGGACTAGCACAGATCAGATATTACTTGGGTGGCACTATTTGGTTCAGCACTACAGTGACATGGCAGTTTTGCCTTTGAGTGGATCAGACACAGCGGTGCTGCTGGAGTTTTTAAACACTTCATCTTGTAGATGTAAAGTCAGAGACAGTAGCTCATCTGTTGCTGCACAGTTTGTGTTCGTGATCCTCTAATCCTTCATCAGTCCTCACAGGACACTGCCTACAGAATGCTGCTGGCTGGACATTTTTGCTTGGTGGACTATTTTCAGTCCATCACTGACACTGGTGTTATAAAAACTCCAGCAGCACTGCTATGTCTGATCCACCACCACATCAGTGTCACTGCGATGCTGAGAATGATCCACCACCCAAATAGTACCTGATCTGTGCTGGCCCTGTGGGGGTCCTGGCCATTAGAGAACAGAGTAAAAGGAGACGAACAAAGTGTAGAAAAACTTTTTTCCCTCATTTTGTCTCTCATAGTTGAAGTGTACCTAAGATGGAAATTACAGACCTCTCATCTTTCTAAGTAGGAGAACTCGCACAGTCAGTGGCTGGCTAAATACTTTTTTGCCCCACTGTATTACTATTATTACCTGCTGATTGTACCATTTCCAGTGTAGAGAAATGTTTCACTTTAGCTGGTCTTCTAAGCTCAGCATAATGACAGATAATTATGGTCAACTATTGAACGAAACCAAAACTATGATCCCAGTTGAGCAACAATTCATTGTGCAAACGGAGCGCCACATTCCACCCATATAGAGCTAACCAGATAACCACTGGACTGCCAACGTCTTCCATGCGTTCCTAACATGTTCCGCATCTGCACGTTGGCTTTTTGAGCACGTTTGGGTTGTGGAAATGGTGGGAATACATTTAGTTAATATGATCTTACTGTGAGCCGAATTCTGCCGGACTGTTTACCCTCTGCAGAGCTTTGAAGTGTCTGCTTTTGTGTATCTTTCAAAGAGGACGTCAGGCTAAAATCCCATCTCAAACGTTCTCACAGAAAGAGGACACCGGATGCTTAACATGATGTCATGTTAACATGTGTTGGTATTCTTTTCTACTGCTCCCCTTTGATTCGTTGAAATGGTGTTGGTGTGGATGTAAGACCACACTCCGTATCCATTTCATAATAGTCCTTGGCGAAGCGTGCTTTTATGATGTTTGTACCCAGCCCATCCGGATGCAACGTTCTCGGCATTATGGGTGTGTTTTTGTGGTGGCTCAGATGTGGTTCTGTATCGCCTGAGGATTGCAGTTGTGCTGTCAGGAATTCATTGAGCAGCTGCTTGAGAGTTTCAGTGAACACCCGGATAAAGTGTTTGAGGGTTTCGAGGGAGGCCAGAGCAGGAAAGTCCGTCTCCTGATCTTGTTTTTCTTAAATGTTAAAGGTCAGGTTGGAGGCCTGCAATCTGTCAGATGCTACCAGACACTGAAAAAGAAGCACCTGCGTTTCAGTCCAGGCTTATTTGAGTAATTTTAGTATTCTCCTGTACGGCTTTATTGTACAGACGTCCGATATTTTAAGCGAAATCCCTTCGTGAACACTTCAGTGAACTCAATGACAGGTTAATTTAGTTTTAAAGGATTTACGCTGCAAGCCTAAAAGCTTAGTTCTAATGTCTAGATCCAATACAGTATTTACGTTTAGTTCAGTATTACGTTCGTGCTATTTCAATCTGCTCTATATCTGAACGAGTTGTTATTTTGTGGTCTCCAGAACCACAGAAGAACAAGCCTCCACCTGAGAAGTTCCTTCCAGAGCAAACTATGGAAAAGAAATCATGTTGGATTAATGTGAAAGTTGCATATATTTATATCTTGACTATTCAGACTGATGTATTGCCACAAGATAAAAATCACACATCTGAATCCAATACATAGTGATTTTATATATTGCACCCAGCTTTCCCTGCAGCCTGGTGTTGTACTGTTGCTCTGGCACTGCACTCGGTGCACACACACCCGATTTATGACTGTTAAGGTGCATTTCACTTAACGACCAACGGCATGTTTAGATTAGATTGTGTTGAAAGGTTTGATATTGGATTATGTTTTACATGAGTAGTTCTTTGCTTGAACTACAGTACACTGACTTAATAGCTGTAAGCTTGGATCAGGTTCAGATTTAACTATACTCTAATCAATCATATTTTGTCATATCATATCAGACTTGTGATTGGGTGAGACTTTACCGACTCTGTGATTGAATGAGTCTCTGGTTTTATCAGCTTTGAGCTTGAAATAGTCTGTCTTCTAACAGCTTGCTTGGAGTAGTCTGTTGTAAAAGTTCTGTGCTTGACAAGCGTCTTTTAGCAGCTCTGGGCTTGGATTGGTCTGTTTTAGCAGCTCTGGGCTTGGATTAGTCTCTGTTTTAGCAGCTCCTGGCTTGGATTAGTCGCTCTGTTTTTAGCATCTCTGGGCTTGGATTAGTCTCTGTTTTAGCAGCTCTGGGCTTGGATTAGTCTCCTGTTTTAGCAGCTCTGGGCTTGGATTAGTCTCTGTTTTAGCAGCTTTGGGCTTGAAGTGGTCTCTGTTTTAGCCAGCTCTGGGCTTGGATTGGTCTTTGTTTTAGCAGCTCTGGCTTGGATTGGTCTCTGTTTTAGGCAGCTCTGGGCTTGGATTGGTCTCTGTTTTAGCAAAGCTCTGGGCTTGGATTAGTCTTCTGTTTGAGCAGCTTTGGGCTTGGGATTGGTCTCTGTTTTTATGCAGCTCTGGGCTTGGAATTAGTCTCTGTTTTAGCAGCTTTGGCTTGGATTAGTCCTCTGTTTTAGCAGCTCTTGTTTTTTTAGCAGCTCCTGGGCTTGGATTAGTCTATTTTAGCAGCTCTGGGGCTTGGATTAGTCTCTGTTTTAGCAGCTCTGGGGCTTGGATTTAGTCCTTTGTTTTAGCAGCTCTTTGTTTTAAGCAGCTCTGGGCTTGGATTTAGTCTCTGTTTTAGCAGGTCTGGTGGGCTTGGATTATTCTCTTTTAGCAGCTCTGGGGCTTGTGGATTAGTCTCTGTTTTTAGCAGCTCTGGGCTTGGATTAGTCTTTTGTTTTAGCAAGCTCTTGTTTTAGCAGCTCTGGGCTTGGATTAGTCTCTGTTTTTTAGCAGCTCTGGGCTTGGATTAGTTCTCTGTTTTAGGCAGGTCTGGGCTTGGATTAGTCTCTGTTTTTAGCAGCTCTGGGCTTGGATTAATTAGTCTCTGTCTGTTTTAGACAGCTCTGGGCTTGGATTAGTCTCTGTTTTAGCAGCTCTGGGCTTGGATTAGTCTCTGTTTTTTAGCAGCTCTGGGCTTGGATTAGTCCCTCTGTTTTAGCAGCACTCTGGGCTTGGATTAGTCTTTGTTTTAGCAGCTCTAGGTTTGGATTAGTGTCTCTTATCAGCTCTGTGATTGGATTAGTTTTTTTAACAGGGCTTGTGTTAAATCATATTTTAACAGCTCTAGGATTGAATTGGATTCTACTTTAACAGCTCTGTTCTCAGTGTGAATTCCAGTTTAACAGCTGTACTTGGATTAGATTTCACTTGAACATCTATACACTTGGATTAGTTTCTGTAACTCTGCTTGAATCGGGTTTGAAATTGGGATTCTACTTTAACAGCTCTATGTTTAGATCATGTTTTTTTATGATTCAGCAGTTCTGTTTTCCCCTCGTGATTCTTTTTTTGAATCGCCCTGTACTTGCATCCTTCTTAAATAGCTGTTGCTGGGATTGGATTTTAATTAAATAGCCGTCTCTGAGTTCAGTGCTGCTTTAACAGCTCTGTGCTTGGATTAGATTCCACTTAATAGCTTTATGCTTGGATCAGATTGTATTCCACATTAAATGTTTATGCCTAAATTGGATTCTACTTTAACAACTCTGTACTTTTTATTTATTTTTGGAAAATGTGTGCATTAATTTGTAGACAATCAGCTAGTTTATATGGCTCCCATAAAGGACTTGAGTAAATTAATTGGAGCAGATAGTTAGACTAACATGTCGTCTCAATCTCTAGTCCCACAGGTGCTTAAGAGCTGCACAGAGTTCATTGAGAAACATGGAATTGTGGACGGAATGTACAGACTCTCCGGGATTGCGTCCAACATCCAGAAACTCCGGTATGTCTGAGAAATGTATGCTAAGATGAGCATCAGATAGATCACAGTAGTGAGTTACTGGGGATGGTACTGGAAACTTTGTTGCATGGGAAATGTTTAGTGAGAGTGGTTTTGAGAATACGATTCCATGTGGATTTGTGCCTTGGAGAATTGGAATTACCTCAGAAAATACTACATGGCCAAAAGTATGTAGACACCACTACTTATTAGTGGGTTTGGCCATTAAAGCAAAACCCACTGCATAGAGGTACAACACAGAGCCATGAAATCACCCAGTGCTGGCAGTGGAACGGACTGTATCGAAACCTCTTTAAAACTGGCCTTATAAAAGCTGATTCACTTCTGGAAGTCGCTCTGGATAAGGGCGTCTGCTAAATGCTGTAAAACTAAATGTAATCTCGGACCATATATCGTGCCTCACTATTTTATAGTCACTGACGAGTGTGTGTGGTCCAGGTGAGACGATTCACTGCCAGCCACAGCCGAGTCCAATCTTTCTGATCATTGTCATTAAAATTCCATGAAGAACTGCTCATGCTTTTGTTTTTGTATTTCATTGATCGATTTCTCCTGTGTTGTTTTCAGGCATGAATTTGATTCGGAGCAGATCCCAGATCTGACCAAAGATGTTTACATCCAGGACATTCACTGTGTGGGCTCGCTGTGCAAACTCTATTTCCGGGAGCTGCCTAACCCCCTGCTCACCTACCAGCTCTACGAGAAATTCTCAGTAAGCAATGCTTAACTAAAAAACTTCGCACAGGGCTGTGCTGGACCAAGAACTGGTGTCCATAAGTGATTGCACCATGTGTGAGTCCAGAATAAAACGAGCTGCATGTGAAGGACGCGTCTAAGCTTTGCCAAGTACCGACAGGATGTATTGAGTACAGTTAGAAGCAGTCTTAGCTATTTATGTTCAGGCCTTGTTTAATTTCCAGACACAGCACTCCTGCACACATGCTAATTAGAGCAGGACCATTTACAGCTCCAGATAAAAAGCCTCTGAAATAAAACGAATGTTTCCAGGTTTCTATGGCACCACTGAAACAGAGATGACCATCGGAGGTGGGGCTGGTTCTTTAGCTCAGACACACTTGGCCCAGCAGAGCGGGGTGAATAGGCATTGGTCCTGAACAGAGCTAATCGGGGCCGTTCCAGGCTGGGAGAGGCGGACAGTGGTACCCTTAGAGGCATCACTGCACAACACTGACGTTCATTTAATCCACTTTGTATCTCTCGTCCCTTTATTTTCTTTCTACAGGAGGCCGTGTCTGCAGCTACAGATGAGGAAAGGCTGATTAAAATACATGATGTCATCCAACAGCTGCCGCCGCCACATTACAGGTCTGAAGAATGACTACGGTGCCCCCTGCAGGCTAAACCAACACACTTCCTATGAAAATGATATTCTAAAATCATGAACAAATAGTATGCAAACTCATGTCAGTTATTGGAGCAGAATAGTAGGGGCTGGTTTTACAGCTGTGTTGACTCCCCTTTTTTTGTTTTACTTGTTTTGAGTCACCTTTTTACGTTCTGACTCCTATTTTTTTACATGTTTTGACTCCTCTATCTGTTTTTACTCACCTTTTTTTACGTTTTTACTCTTTTTTTATATCGGTTTTGATTCTTCTTTACATGTTTTGATTCTTCTGTTCTTACACCTGTTTTGACTCGCTTTTTTTTTTTTGCATGTTTTGACTCCTATTACATCTGTTTTGATTCTTCTTTTTTTTACAACTGTTTTTACTCACCTTTTTTACATGCTTTGACTGCTTTTTTTTACGTCTGTTTTGAGTCACCTTTTTATGTTCTGACTCCTATTTTTAATTTGTTTTGATTTTTCTTTACATCCATTTTGACTCATCTTTTGTTTCTTTTTTTGACATGTTTTGACTCCCCTATATCTGTTTTGACTCACCTTTTTCCATGTTTTGACTCCTTTTGTTTACATCTGTTTTGACTCATCTTTTCTCTGTTTGTTTTTACGTTTTGACTCCTCTTACATCTGTTTTGATTCTTCTTTTTTTACAACTGTTTTTACTCACCTTTTTTTACATTTTGACTGCTTTTTTAAAATCTGTTTTTAATCACCTTTTTTTTTACGTGTTTTGACTCACCTTTTTACGTTTTGACTCCTATTTTTTATTTGTTTTGATGTTTTTTTTTAACATCTGTTTTGACTCATCTTTTTGTTTCTTTTTTTTACATGTTTTACAAAACTTTTTTTTTTCCCAAAATTGTAAGTAACCCAATATCTGTGTTTGCAATTTTTTTGGGAGCAACACAAGGATGTGTTTTTGCTGCAAAAGATATTCGAAACAGGCTGCAAAATTCAAAAATGTGCAATGTGGTGATGGACAACGTTCAGATCAAATACCTTACGATTTCACAAAATCTGGTGCGGACTTTGACAGATCTGTTTTAATATTTATTTATTTTTTATTAAAACTAGCTTTACATGGCTTGATGTTCTGTAGTGGAAATTATTGGTGTTATGTAGTGGACTTATTGGTTGGTTGGTTAGAGGACTGATGTTTGGTTCATCTGACAAAACATAAGCTGACCCCATGTCTAATATAAGGGAAGCTACACCTTTAATACCGGTATCAGTTGCTGCAGGTTATGGGGTCTGATGATTTAGTTTGAATTAATCTGTCCATCTTATTTTAGGACTTTGGAGTTTCTCATGAGGCATCTGTCAAGACTGGCGACCTTCAGCTACATCACTAACATGCACAGTAAGAACTTGGCCATCGTCTGGGCCCCAAACCTGCTGAGGTAAGCCTGTACTATACACGCTCATATACAGTACTGTGCAAAAGTCTTAGCACACCATTGGGATTGTATGTATATCGGGAGCTTTATCAAGATGCCAAGTTGGCCCTTCTACAGTCTGAAGAATCTTGATTAGGAATGGACTTTTTGGAAGAGTAGCAGCCAAGAAACCACTTTTTTCAGAATGGGAACAGGGTGAAAAGGCTGAGATGCTGACATAGATTGGACTGAAGATCAGTGGAAAAAAGGATTATGGAGCGACGAATGCAAGATTGAAATGTTTGGGTCTAATTCTTGTTATGTTATATTAACTCACTGCTAAACCGACAACTCTAACGATGGTCTAAGACTTTTGTGCAGTACTGTATATTATGACTTTAAAGCTTAAAACAGCCTTTAACCCTGATACCCATCTAATCAGGTCGAAGCAGATTGAGTCTGCGTGCTTCAGTGGAACTGCTGCGTTCATGGAGGTACGGATACAGTCAGTGGTCGTTGAGTTCATCCTGAACCACGTGGACGTTCTGTTTAGCCCAAAGCTGAGTTCGCTCATCAGAGAGGGAACAGGTACGTGGGAAAGGAAAATAGTTTTTGTCAGAATTCTAACTCAAGTAGTGAATTTGTATTTATATTCATGTTTCTCTCTGTAGGCCACAATTCTTTGTCTCGTCCTAAATCGCTGCTGGTGCCGTCTCCTTCCACAAAGCTGCTAACGTTAGAGGAAGCCCAGGCTCGTACCCAAGCCCAGATCAACTCGCCTGTCACTGCAGATAGCAAGTACATAGAAGTAGGCGAGGGTCCTGCTGCCTTACAGGGGAAGTTCCACACCGTCATCGAGTTTCCCACGGAGAGGCGAGTTACATTACTGTTGATATAAATAATGCTGCGAGCAGGATTGATTGTGTCTGACAAAGCTTGCAAACGACATGTTTTATTAACAAGCAGAAAGCAGACACATAATGGGGGCGGGGGGACATTTTTAGCCAGTGTAGAGGTTTGGACCGAGTTGACCGATCCCAACAAAGGATGATTCTTGTATGCAAAATACATAGTCAAATGAAATCAAAAACCGAATGCGAATAATCTGTAATCTGTACCAGGATTGATCATATAATCTCATACAGACACTTCAACTGCTCCTGTTTCCTAACAGCTTGGACTGTAAGAAACATGGTGAGAACAGAAGAGCATTATTTTTGGAAAGTCCTGATGAGACCAAGGCATTTGAAAAGTGCTCTGTGATGGAAAAACTAACAAGCTGTAACTGATGTTCCTAAGTGTATGTGCTTGTCCTGCTGTGTTTACATTACAGTAGCCTAAAACCTCTGTGATTATGGTAATGTCTGGTCAGAACCCATTTCGGTCAGCGACCTGTTTCATAGAACGTAATGTGGCCATTAAACTGTGCGTAATTGTAATAAAATGACTGCCTGCTAATGAAAGAAGGAAAGTGGCTGGAGAGAGCATTCAGAACTGAACAAGCACTTAATCCACACTTTGAAATCCAGTGAGGAACTGAGCTGAAAAGCAACTCGTAATACCGCTGGTAATAATAACAATTATAACACTCTGCATTGGAAAGCTTTCCATTTTCCCTCTTGTAGAGGTAGGAGAGTGTCATTGATGTAAAATTTGAGTTCACTGCTCTTATAATGACTTATTAATAAAAGTAGATTTAAATCAGGATTAAATGGAACATTGTGTACAAAATGGGAGGAGAATTCGATATGTTCCATCAGTGTGAAATGCTGCGTTCGGAGTGCACATACTTTTGGAATAAAATCATCGAATTTGTGGTAAGGCGTGTTTGTTTCTTTGTATTGCTCATTTGTTCTTCTCTCTGCGCAGAAAAAGGCAACCTATCAAATCAAAGAAATCACCGGTCGGCAGTTGGCGCTCGTTTTTTAACCTGGGCAAGTCTTCCTCTACATCTAAGCGTAAACTGCACCGGAACCCGAGCGAACCTAACGAGCTCAAATCCATGGCGTTAGGAGGAACCAGAGGAGATACGGGCACGCTTCGGTCTGCCAAAAGTGAGGAGTCTTTGAGCTCACTGCACAATGTCGAAGGTATCTATAGCACCGTCTTAAACATGACTCGCTTTGGAAAGATGCTCTGTCTAGACGTTCTATGTCCCTTTATTAAACTTAGGTGAATCTAAGGTGTACAGACCCCGCAGACCTCGGTCCAGCAGCGACGCCCTGTCTGCCTCCTTCAACGGAGACCTGCTGGACAACAGACAGCACTGCAATTCTTACGACAACGTGGGAGACAGCGAGGGCGATGATGGCCCGATCTGTGTGCCCGCTCTCATCTCTCCGCCCCGCTCCACTGACGATGTGGATTTAAGCCCTCCTGATATCGGCATGGCCTCTCTGGACTTTGACCCCATGTCTTTCCAGTGCAGTCTGCCTTTGGCTGAGAGCTCTGCCATTTCACAGGAGGTAGATGCTGGAAGTCTCAAGAAGAGTCCCGGCAGTGCCAGCGACTCTGAGCCAGTCTCACCCATCAGACCCAAGATCACCAACTTGGAGTCTCCTGGCCTCAGCTTAGTCTTAAGTGGAGCTCCTGTGTTGTCTGAGAAAAAGCTCCTCCAGTCTTCTGAGAGCTGTGAACACGTGGCAGCACTGGCACCATTGTTCATCTCTGAGCCGAGCGATACCTCAGTTGTTGGCTCCTTAGTTGGTATTGGACCGGACAGCCCTTTGCTCCAGCCATCACCTCTTTGTCCTGTACCACCCCAGGAATCGCCAGACGCAATCAGCATATTGTCTTTAAAATCCAGTGAGGTGCCTCTGAGTGAAGCTATCCAGACTGAGCTGATGTCCAAATCGGTTTCATTTGACACGCAAGAGAGTAAAGAGGCATCAGGAATGGAGGCACTGCAACAAGCACAAAGTGCTCAGGACCAGCCAGGTGAGTCTAATCAGGGATTAGATCTCATAACAGTGCAACCTCGGAATTCAAACTTAATTGGTTCCAGAAGGAAGTTCGAAGTAGTTTGTCTGAAGTCGGAATCAAATTTCCCTATAAGAAGTCATATAAATGGGATGAATCCATTCCTGACCCCCAAATGATTGTTTTTATGCCTTTATTCGTATATAATTTATGATTAAAAGCATGAATAGAGCAAGTGATGAATACAAGTAATGCCGGTAGTTCATGCTGACAGTGCGAATGCAAACCAAAAAAAGCCCTCCAATGAGTTTAGTTCTCTGGGAACCTCTGCGGGAGGTAGTTCCTTCCAAATACGGAGTGTACGGAGTGGGACTGTGGTAGCCTAGCGGTTAAGGTACTGGACTATGGACCAGAAGGTCCAGGGTTCAAATCCCATCTCTGCCCTAATTCTTCAATTTGAGCACTGTTGGGTCCTTGAGCAAGGACCTTAACCTACAATTGCTTGGATTGTAAGACTGTATCAATTGTAAGTCACTCTGGATAAGGGCGTCTGCTAAATGACATAAATGTAATATCTAAGCCATATCCCAAATTGAGCAATCCTAAGGTGAGAATAGCAAGGAAAAACTCCCTAAACATTATAAAGAAGAAACCTTGGGAGGACCAAGAATCAGAGACCCATACTTAGGTGGCGTAGATGATATATGTACGAATTAAACTAAATGATCCATTTAATACGCTAGACCTTCCACTTACAGATGAATGCATGCATAGCTTTGGATCAGGTTACGTTTAATCATGTTATGCGATTGAGTTTTTAGTGGGAATGTGAACAGTTTGTTTAGAATCCATAATCGTTATGTTTTATGTGCAGTGATGGAAAATTCTGCCTCTTAACGTGGATTTAGATTTGGGGGATGTTGGTGAATTTTATTTAATTAATCTTATTTATGCCATTGAGGTTAACGCAGTTCTTACTGGCCCATGATAATTAGGAGTAATAATCACTGCAATAATGCCGCGATGCTTCTTTAGTTCCTCTGCTTTAACTTCTGTAGGATTGGTGAATATTTTTTAAACAATATAGTCAGTTTGTTCAACTTTTTCATTTTCAGGTTTAGCAGCCTCTTTAACTCTATGCATGACTATCCTAAATGCAAGACATGCGCAGTAGACTCAGTTAACACCCCCATCTTTTCCCGCTTTTGATGATTAGTGCCTCAACTTTAGTGCCCTCTATTTTGTTGTTCCCAGGAGCTGTAGCTCTGGACTCACCAAATGGCAGTGCCCCCATCAGCTCCGTGCCCCTGCTCCCTCCTCCTTCCCATCCAAAGATCAGTGCCTGCATGCTGGCTTTAGCATTAGCCGAATCCGCTCAGCAGGCCACCGTCCTTTCCTCTGCCTTTCCCACACCTGTGTCACCCCACAGGCCTCGTGAGATTGACTGTCCCACTCTCCAACCTCAAACGGCCTGGGAAGAAGCTGCGGAGGTGCCGCCGTTCCCCACTCCCTCGTCTTCACCTTCTCCTTCCACCCCGGCTGAAACACTAACCAAGTCCACCAGTCTGCACTTCAGCGTGGTGCACAGTGAGAAGGTACCCAACGCTTCCTGCAATACCGAAAAAGTTACCACTCCGGTGACACCGACTAAGGAGGCTCCACCTCTCAGCCAACCTGTTCAGCTGTCACCCGTCCAGACGAGTCCGGACAGGCAGCAGGTGTCTGTGAGTCCGGCCCCGGTCAGCAGTGTAGCCTGCGGTGCCACCACAACCGCCGCCATGCCCACCGTCAGGAAGGAAGCTGTAGCTACACCACAGGCAGCTTCGAAGGTGAGACCGTGACCACTATGATAACTAGCAGTTAGGTCAACTTTATCTAATCGTCTATTAATTTGTTTAAATACACAATGCCAAACAGCTACACACTTGGCCAAAGTAGTCATTACAGTTACAGGTATGCATCGCTTAACATCCACGATATGTTCTATCAAATTGACTGTAATGCAATCTGGACGTTGTCTGAACACCATATTAAATATACAGTACTGTGCAAAAGTCTTAGGCCACCATTAGTTGTTTTAGAAATGCTATAATGACCATATATAACAAGTGGTTGACGACTGGACCCAAAAAATTTAATCTAGTATTCATCACTCCGTAATCCTCTTTTCCACTGATCTTCATTCCAATCTTTGTGACCTTTAGGACGTCTTTGCCTTGTCACCCTGTTCCCCTTCCGAAAATGTGGTTTCTTGGTTGCTATCCTTCAAAAAAAGACCATTCCTGTTCAAGCTTCTTTGGACTGTAGAAGGGTCAACTTGGCATCCCCTTGAAGCTGCCATGTGAAGTGGCCTGAGTCATATGTGTGGAGTTTGCATGTCCTCCCCCCGTCTCCATGGGTTTACTCTGGGTGCTCTGGTTTCCTCCCACAGCCCAAAGACATGTTGATCAGGTGAAATGGAGATACAAAATTTTCCACAGACCATGTTTGATATTGAACTTGTTCTGATGGAACGTGTATTGATGCTCCTGCCACGAATATAGCCAAGTTGATGTTGCATTAAATAAAGAAACAATAAATAATCAGAACGTTATGCTGAAAGATGCAAGAGATAAAAAGCTTTCTGATCTGACAGCCTCGCCACATCGGGTATAAACACGGAAAGGAATGACGCATCGCACGAACGCAAGTTGAGCTATTTACCAATATATTAGGCGCCATCTAGTGTCACCCTACTTACCTACAGGTTGCCATGGCGTTAAATACCGAATAAAAATCTACTTTACTGTTGTTTTTTCAGGTTCCCACTGCTGAAAGTGTTCTGCCAATATCGACCACCAAATCGCTGGATCATCCGGTAGCTGTTCTCCAGCCTCAGCGTCAAACGCAAAGCCAGCCTCGAACGCCGTTCCAGTTGCACCCTCAGCCGCATCCTCCGTCTCAATATCCGCCTCAAATGCAGTCCAAGAACCAGACTAACGCACGGCTTGCACCTTCTCCGGTAACGTCCCCGGAGCAGCCTGCGGAGAGGCCGCATGAAGCCGTGAAACCTGTGAGCCCTCGAGTGGAAGGCGTTCCGCAGCCTCAGACTCACGGAGCGACGCCGCCACCGCCTCCGGTTCGCTCGATCGAGAGCAAGCTCGCAGCGGCTGCTCTGAGCAAAACGGACCCTGCCAACGTGGCCGCCTTCCATGCCATGTTGGGAGAAGCCTCTGTGCCTCCTGCATCGCTGGACGACTCGGTCCTTCATGCTCATCCGTCGCAGCGCAAGTCTTCCGTTCATCAGTCCGCTTATGTTTACCACTCTAAAGGAGAGGCGGCCCTGCTGGAGCCCACTGGGGAAGCCTATTACCACCAACGGGCCGCCCCTTCCGGACCATTTTCCTTGGGTTGTCATTATCGGCCAGAGAGCGTGCCTCCACATCTGTCTTACGTGTCGAAATCGGAGCCTCAGATCCCTTACAGAACCCATGGAGATGGACGCTACAATACGATCGGACCGAGGTCCGTGCACCAGTCCATGAAAGCTCGAGAACCAGTACGAGGGGACTACATTTCCGCCGGGTGCCGCGGGCACGGCTACAGCTCGTTGGATGGACCCGCAGGATATCCAACGATTCGCAGGGTGCACTCGATACACGTCCCGCCCACCGCCATCCGGTCGACGCCGGTCATCAGGACGGAGGTTCCTCCGGATGACGAACTGTACTACTATCAGCGTCCGGTCTACCACTGCAAGTCTCATCAGCAGCCATCTCAGGCCGAGTATCACGTCACTCAGCTTCAGCCTTACTTTGAAAACGGAAGGGTCCAGTATCGCTACAGTCCCTACTCTGGCTCTCACCCTCTCGACATTCCTTACTACAACATCGATCCTTATGGCACCGTCCGACTGCGCCACTTCCATTCATTCAGCAGCCGCGACGCGCACCAGGGCAGGTCAGGTGGCAAATCGGGCGGCTATCACTACTTATCCCGGCATGCCATTCCTGTAAAAGAACCCACTTTCATGGCCAGGGACATGCCTCCCTACCACGGACCCAAAGGAGCCGTTTACTACGCCTGGGATCCCGAGGAAGCGGAACGGCTTCGCATGCATTCGATTCGCAGAGAGAGCCGAGCCAGACAGAAGGTCAAAGGCCCGGTCGTGTCGCAGTATGACAACGTGGGGCCCTACATCCCAGCAGATATGAGCGGATTAGAAGTGCTCCACTTGCGCAGCAAATCCGATCCGGGAAAAGCCGTGTTGATGGCTGCCGAGGTTAAGGACGGCCGCTACAGTGTAACTCCCGGACCTCAGCGCGTCTCCAGGCACCCGATGTCGGACCCAGAAGTCGTGATGTACATGGAAACGGAGAAACACTGCCAGGGCAACGGAATGGGCGACCCCATAGCTCCACCGAAACAAAGCCGGTCTTATCAGACCAGCCATTCGTATTCATCCCAACCCCCTCCACGGAGCGTGCATCATCCATCGGACCCGGAGTCCAAATTTGAGCAAGGGGACACTCAGATGTGCGGTAAACACTGGCAGGAGCCCCCCGATACCAGGAGCTTTCAGCCTCGATACGATCGGCCCGACCCAGACCGGCATAAAGGAAAGCTCAAAACCAGCAACAGCGACGATGACCAGCAGACGGCCCCTGTGAAGCCCGTGCCTCCTCCCAAACCAGAACGATCTCATAGCGTTCGAGATCGGCAACACTACAACCCCCCTCACACGCCTGACACCCTGGACCGGAACTATACCGGATCTTATTCTCACCAGCGACAGAACACTGTTACGCCACAATCCCACTACGATAACCTGGATGATTACCATCCAGTACCTCACGCACAAACCCCGATGCCAATCCGTGCAGGTTCTAGCACCTACAGCACGCCCGGGTTCTCTGCTTCCCACGCTAACCGCGCCTACTCCACTGCCTTGGGACAGGGTGCTTATATCCGAGCTGAGCTTTCCATGCAGAAGCCCGAAGCGGAGATCAGTGCCGAGTGACGAGCGCGCTCCAAAAGCGAACGGGTTTGAGATTTTAAACGTTGATTCTAAAGTTTCAAAGCAGCCTCTGCAGGACAGTGGTCTGTCATGACTGTATCCATTTAATTTCCTTGTTTTTTATGTAAAAATATGTAAAAGATGTTTTTATGGACCTGAATGTACCACGATTTATTCAGTAGTGTAAAAAGCCACGTCGTGACGGTAATAAACAAAAGTGGCAGTCATATTGTAGATATGTGATCGACAAATGGTATGCATACCTGAACCAGAAAAGTGATGTATATCTGAAAATATACTACTGGTTATAAGGGAGTTCTGTTCTGTTCTGTTTTTATGATTAGAATCGTTTGGGTTGGGTGGGGGGGGGGGACTCATTTGGGGCTAAAGGTTTGCATTTTAGAAATGCATGTAATCTATCTCTTACAGAACACTTCTGTGTACCTTGATATCCATCGTGGACTTTGAATGTTACAGTAACAGTGGAGGAGAACATCCGTGCTAACATCGTGCCCTCCCAATACTCTTTGCGTGTACACAACTAGGCGGTACGTTAACCTGTACTTTCCTGCCTTTGGGTTGGAGACCCAATATGTGCAATCTCATCGTTTGTTCTCCAACTGTGCCATTATTATTCTACTACTATATATGTATTTTTGCTATGAACAGAATTCAACGAGACTAGATTTGAACGGTGAGGAAACTGTGTAAAGGACCAAATGTAGTTGAGGAAGCAGCTGAGGTTGAGTGCCGGCGGGAAGCGTCAGAGCGAACGCGGTGAGCTTTGTGTTTCCTCTGCCGATGCGTGATGAAATGGGGAGGTTTGTTTCTGACTGTATGTTTGAGGCTTCAGGTATTCAGGTAAAGACGACCGGAGGAGTGGTTTCACCTTGACCTTTTGCTACTACAGGATTTAACTCCGACTACAGATAAGGTTTATTTTTAATCTTCGCCTAACCCCGAGTGTAGTTCAGTAATCTACTGTCTGAAGGTTCTTTAGTTTTGTATCAGAGCTACAAGGCTGTAAACACATTAAAGCATGCGTATAGCTTCCACCTTAGGCTCGTACACGCCCAATTGGCAGTGATACCTTTAAATGTGAACCATTTCTTCAAATGAAACAAATATACAGTACTGCTAAGTCTTAGGCCGACGTTAGATCAGATATACCATTGTCTTATCAATAGTATAATGACCGTATAGAATTATCAGTCTCTCTTAGAATGCAACCATCATATTGGAAATGTGTATGCACTATTAAAAAATGAAGAAATCAGAAAAAACAGCTTCTGTAGGTTACAGTGGAAGTATTTAGTAGTCCCTCCCCTTATACTTGAGCAATAGCAGCATCTGGCAGCTTCATCGGGATGCCAAGTTGACCCTATAGTCCCTGATCAGGAATATTTTTGGAAGGGGAACAGAATGAAAAGGATAAGATATGCTAAAGCTCACATAGATTCTAATGAAGATCAGTGGAAAAGAGGATTATGGTGCGATTGGGGTTCAGTCTTCGACAATAGGTCATTGATAAAACATCTGGTGGTGGCCTAAGACTTTTGGACACTACCTTATTTTAAGTAGAAATGTATTAGAGAACTAGTCAGTTCCAGCTTTAAACTACTTCTTAAAGGAGTATTTTAACACCATTTTAAATTTTGTCATAGACTCGCTGAACTGCAGTGCCAGGCACCTTCTAACCAAGTCTAGTTAAGATCACTATACTGGCTGCAGTCTGAGACATTGGGAGATTGCTGTTTGCACCCTGTGCCGCCTCACGGCTCCGGAGATCTGCCTGTGTGCAGTTTGCATGTTCTCCTAGTGGTCATGTGGGTTTTTCTCTCACATTTTCTAGATGTTTTAAGACCGGTCTCTAAATTGCCCCAGTGAGTGTGTTTGAGTACCGTTATATCCTAACCCATGGCTATAGCCATCGATGGTGACATTAAGAAATAAATAAACATGTCATTCGCATGATACTAATGGTAGTTACCAAGGCTTGTAGCTCCAGTAAAATACTAAAGCACACTTCAGACCCAGAGTGTCCCGACTGATTTACTGTATTTGCAATAAGTACTGAATTTCTGGATTCATTATTTCTCTGAGTAACTTTGGATGATGTGACAAAACTTAATGGAAAAATTCACCCTGAATAACGTCAGCGTTTAGAACTAATCTGTAACATCCAGTGCTGTTTAAGATTTATGTCATGGAAACGTCTTAATTTTTTTGTCGTTGTTTTGTTGACTTATTTCAGTTCAACAGATTGGTGCGTTACCAACAGTTTGAACTATAAGTCATTAACCATCAAAATCAATTGTTTTTAATTTGACCTGACAATGTTAAATAGTGTACGGTGGAGGCCAAAAGTCTGAGAGCGCTAGTGAAAATGTTTGTTTGGATCTTTGTGGGGTATTCATACTGCAGCAGGATATGAGCCGAAACACATCAGAGCTTTGAAAGAACCACCTGAAGACCTTTCACTGTCTTAATGGCAAAAGGGGGGGACATGTCCGAAATGGAGCCACAAGATTGAGCTCTTCACTCAAATCATTATGTTGGTTAAATGGTTTGTCATGGAAAATGTATTAACTGTGGTAGCCTGGCGATTAAGGTACTGGACCATGGTGACCAGAAGGTCCAGGGTTCTGCCAAGCTGCCATTGTTGAGTTCTTGAAACCCTTAACCCACAACTGCTTGGAATTTAAGACCGTATCAATTGTAAGTCGCTCTGGATAAGGGCGTCTGCTAAATGCTGTAAATGTAAATGTATTAAATAGGAGAAAATGCAAAATATTCCATAAGTATTTCCATAAGTGCTCTTGGCCTTGGTCCCCCTGAGTTTAGCTTCTGTTGAGTTGAGCTGTTGGAACATCGAATCCCGATTCTACAGCTTTGGGTCTAGTTTGTGAAGCGTTGAGACTACTTTATGGAATTCCTGGAAATTTCGGCTTTAGTTCCTGGAAATTTGGATCCAGCTCTTGCAAGTTTAGGTCCAGTTATTGGAACGATGATACTAGCTATTGCTGCTCCTCGTAGTCACAGTGGATTTCTCACACTGATGAGTATGGGTTAGTGTGCTGTTCCATTTGGAGATAAATTGGAGTGATTGTTGAAAAATCTTTTTTTTTTTTTTTTTGAGCGTACACTTTCTTTGATTTACAATAGAGTTGGCAAATTTTTTTCTGATTTTTCTACCAATGGCATGAGTAAGAACAAAAACAGTACCAAATAAGAGCAAATCAGAGTAAAACACTAAACCTACTAAGCATGTTCAGGGTGGACTTTTCTCTTAAGCTCACGTGACAGTGTTGGGTAAAACTCCAGGTCCAGTCACATTTCCTCCCATCAGATATATTACTAAAGGTTCAGAGGGTGAAAAAGGTGTGTAATGTTTTTATTTTTAAGAGTTGCACCTTCTAGGACTTGCCTTGTATCCCATGTAGAGGTTGTTTAGAAATTCTTCCACTGGGGCGTTTACCAAAGTGATCCGTCGATGCATTTCATGTATCCGTTGCATGTCATGTATATGGATGCAAATCACAGTTCTCAGACGAAAAGAAACCATTTTTAGAGGGAGCCCGATTTATGATTCGTTCCATCAGTTGCATGTTTGTATTCTGTTAAAACGTTAGAAGTTCATTCAGCTTAACAATGTGTTTAAGATGTAATTCACTGGTATGTTTATGGTCGTGTTATTGCTCCGCCCCTTCTAACATGGTTCTGTCAGGAAGTCATACTGAGCTGTTTTTCATTGTTGGGCACTTTTGTGGATGATATGAACCTGCCTTGTGATGTTTTTAAGACTGTGAAAAAGATGGTTGGGAGATTAGAACAATGCTAAATAAAGCTTATGTATAGCATTCTTTATGGGACTCGTTTGTGATTTCTTGGAGTAATGTTTGTTAAAGGAGTTAACATGCAAAATGGCAGGACCTCATTATGGGAGCTGCAGCTCTTGGCTGGTAAGATGATCACATTAGTTTGTCTGTTCATTGTACAGGTACGAGCGGTCCAATCAACGTCCATTCACTTTAACGACTGAAGTCTTTTATAGTGGTACTGTGGTAGCCTAGCGGTTAAGGTGCTGGACTCTGGATCATAAGGTCCAGAGTTCAAATCCCCCCTCTGCCCAGCTGCCACTGTTGGGTCCTTAACCCACAATTTCTTGGAGTGTAAGATTGTATAAATTGGAAGTTGCTCTGGATAAGGATGTCTGCTAAATTCTGTAAATAGTACAATTATAGTAAATTAGAATAGGACGTCAAATTATGTCGTTAAACTCTGGATGTTGCAGCCATAAACAGTCAACGCTGCGGATCCAGGAGCAGAGGCGGGAATTTGAGTGGAAGTCCGTTGTGTGTAAGTAACGAAAATACCAGTTGTGTGCTTGCTTGGTCATAAGTTCACATTTGGACTGGAGACTTCACTCGGCTGATGTGTTGATACTTTGTGTAAGGTACTTGTTTGTATGGACGACTTTCTGCTACTTATTTGTACCAAGCTGTGAATGCCATTCCTAAGTGTGTGTACCTGCCCTATTGTAAGTAGCACTCCTCTGTTTCACTCCTCTGCCGGACAGCTTCTTTGGTACTTGAAGACGTTTCATGTCTTATCCAAAAGGCTTCTTCAGTTTTAGAAGCTGACAGGGAGTTGCAGGTATTTAACCTCTAGTGAGCTTGACACTGAAGGTGGTCCTGAGAGTTTCCCAGCCACCTACAAAGCAGGCTTGAGATCCCTTAATAGGTGGTTTAACCCCCATTTGCACCTTGACCCATGTGACCCTAATCACTCACATGGTGGCACCGTGAGGCAATGACTCAAACTCGGGACCACCTGCAAGTTGACAACAACACTAGAGGTTAAATACCTGGGACTCATCAGCTTCTAGAACTGAAGAGGTCTTTCAGATGAGCGGTGAACCATCTTCAAGAACCAAGTCGTAGTCCAGTTGTCTTCAACTCAAGCACTCAAGACTACCATGAGCTGGAGAACTTCCACAGACTTAATCCTTTGTTTGTCCCCACCCCCACTACCTGTATATTCTCTCTAACCCAGTGTTTCCTTACCTTTTGAGCCACAGCACATATTTCACATTAGAAAAATCACAAGGCACGCCACCAAACAAAAATATCACAAACTATATTTATTGAAATATAATGAAAATCTAGTCTCAATTTACTTAGTGTGAAACCTAGGCCTGTTTAGTTGAACACAAAGCTGATATCTTACTGCCCTCTAGTGGAAGAGAACGTAATTGTTCTGCCTCTCGCTTAGAGTACCAATCAGGTGAAATTGGATAGTCTTCCACGGCACACTTGATTTGTCACGGCACAGTCACTATATAAAATGGATCATATTCACTCATTGAGTCTCTTTCATCTGGCTGAGCTTCCTTGTTGTTCATAGTACTGTCTATCAATGCGTTTTGGTTTCTGTTAAACAAAACTGAGTTGTATCAGGCACTAGGGTTTTCATCTGTATCTCGGCATGCAGTTTTCTTGTGAAAATGTCTTTTATATTTACATTACAGTAGCATAAAGAGTATATGTGACTATGGATCTATTTCATGGAACATAATGGGGTCATACCTGTACTACAGCAAAATTCTGATAAGTGGTTTTGTTTGAGCTTCTTCACCTGTGTGTTTAGTAACTCTAAGTAATTGAGACCGCACATCTTTGTTTCATAGGACGCCCAGCCTTGCTGAAAGGTCCAACTGGGAATTGAACCCAGATCACATGAGTGCAAGGGAAGAAGTTTAAACCAAAGGTAAACGTTCCCAGAAGACGATGCAAGTCTGTCCCAGAAAGTGGATATGAGGTTAGAAAAGCAGAAGATTGGAGTTTACAGATGGATGTCATGTCTGTAAGTGTACAGTAACAACTAAGGAAGACTGGATGCAGGGTAGACAGCCATTACATCATACTCTAATCTAATGGCAGCTTAGATTCACCTCGTGGGACATTTCTGGGATGCAAGGAATCTGGATTATCCAGAAGAAATCCACAGTGACCCGAGGCATGAGTGCTACCCTGGAGTTCTGCAGCACCATCCACTACCTGCTGTGCCATCACGCTCCCTAATTTCAGTACAGCAAATGGAAATGTCATTCAGTTTTATGGGTCATCTAATCCAGGAAATAACATTACCCGTGTGATCAGAGCTGACTGAAACACTACTGCATGGACCTGATCATCGTTTAATGTTTTAAATGTAGGACACAGAATACACACAATGATACTGTGGTATTTTAACACGGGCAAGTTTGTTAATGCTGATAACTGCATTTTCTCTGCTTGTCCCTTGGACCTAGTTATGGGCCATGTCCAAAATGGTCCCTTAATCGCTACACTTTACATAGAATATAAAGAAGTATTAGCCTATAGGGAATGGAATGTTGAGCTTGTAAACAATTCTGACACTTCCCACACAGACAGGTCTAGGGCAAACATGGCTCCGTTCTGCCACTTACGGCAATGGCAAGTGTGTTGCGAGCCAAACTGTTGTCAGCCACAATAAAGATCATCACAACATTCAGAATGTAATCTACCATTTGCAGATAGAGCAAATGGCCCGGCGGTCGCAGTTCTGGCTGTGTACTGGTGGCCAGATTGGGTTGAAGTCATCACTATCATTTCACAGTGGTTGCGAGAAAAGGCAAGACTGGCCCAGAATTTGGCTGTCACTCATTTTCAGGCTCATTATTGTGACAACGTCACTGCAGTTTAACAATATGGAACCCACTTCCGCATGCTGTCTCTATAAAAGGAAATGAATACTTTGCTTTAGACATTCCATCAGATAAGACGCAATGTAACCAAGGCATTCAATTATCAATAATTTTTGTTCTATCTCACACTGTCTCAGGCTGGATGTGTAGTGCGTTTTAATTGCGCATTTCAATTAAAGGGTTAAGCAGAAAAAATGTCATTCATCACAATTAAAGCTACAAAACTGAGTATTTGCAATTTAAATAATCGTTTGACATCCATCCGATCTGATCCGTCTGTTTGCTTTAACAGCTGAGGTCGTAAGCATTATCATAAGATATAAAAATCTATTATATACATACACACTATATAGACAAAAGTTTCTGGACATCCCTTATAATTATTGAGTTCTGCTATTTCAGCAGATACCCCAGTGACTCTATGGCACATTTACATTCCAACAAGTTAGTTCACCAGCTTTCTACCCTGCTGTCCTTAAACAAAGTCTGTAGTTTTCAACTTTGACTGAGAACCTTGACCTCAACTCTATTACACCCATTTGAAATGCACTGGGATCCCAAAAACTGAGCCAGGGCTGCTCGTCTAATATCAGAAGCCAACCTCATGGTCAGAATCTAATGGAAAGCCCTTTTAGAAGAATAAAACCTGATGTAACAACAATAATAAGCTTTATTTATTTATTTATATAGCACTTTTTCAAACAAAGTGCTTTACACAAGCAGCAGTTAAAACAAACAAATACTTAAAATAACAATTAAAAACAATAGAATTAAATAAAACAGAAACATTCAAAAATGCAGATAAAATCTAAACAGACAAAACATCAGCACAAAGTCGACCTGAACACGTCTTAACCCGCTTCTTAAATATGTTAAGATCGTCCAGAGCCCTCAGGTCACTGAAGAGAGTTCCAAAAGTTGGGGCTGTAATAAGAAAAGGCCGCCTTTCCACTCTTTTTCCATGTGGTCGGTACGACCAGCATGTTCCTGTTTGCTGGTCTGATGGCCCTCGAAGGAACGTCCCTAACAGTCATGTCACTGAGGTACTGGGGAGCCAAACCATGCAGGCATTTAAAAACCAGTAAAAGAATCTTAAAATCAATTCTAAACAAAGATGGGGGGCAGACTCCATACTAATATCCATGCATTGGATGTAATTTTTGGCTGTTCAAAAACTTTTGTCTATATAGTGTATACATTATTCATGTCTGAATGACAGAAGATCAGTATGAGTGAACCCTTGCGACACCTGCTGACAGAAAAGAGATTGCAGTCTTGAAAAGCAGAAAACAACATGGTAGAGTCCCACTCGTTCCCAGCAACAGCTTCAAGTTTAAGAAAAGAGAAGAATTGCTGTCCTGTACAGACTGCTACTAATGTTTGTGTTTCAATTAATATTCAAAACAAAACACTATGTGACTATGGGAATGTCGGGTCAACGTCCATTTCGGTCACCTATCATTATTCAAAAGTGCATTTGGATCATAAACTAAACATTTTTCCTTGAAAAAAGTTGTTTGTAACTTTTACACAAGTTTATTTGAAAAACAAACAAACACGCACAACAATGTAGCCTACAGCACAAAACAACCAGTACACAACCGATGTATAAAACTGCACTCGAACCATTACGTCCCGGAACTTGGAGTATTCTCGTGCAAACTCTGCAGGGCTAAATCAGACCACTTCATCTCTTGCTCTTTGACAGATTCAGTCGATCCACCGTTATCCTGCTCTGCTTCTGGAAGTTCACTCTAAAGACAGAACACACAGGGGTGAGTACTGGTGCGATTCATGTCTATGCAATGCAGTGAAAGTGTTTACGTTTCAACCCAGTCCCCACGAAAAAAAACACCCTCACAAGAATGTTGCCATCTCCATCCTTTACAGTAGGCGTGGTGTAGTTTGGGTTGGTCTTCTCTGACCATAACATCTCTTACCACATGTATCAAAAGCTCTTTGTGTTAATATAGACAGTGATATAAATTATATAAAGTAAGGGATGGAGCCTCCACTCCATTTTTTGGCACATCTGGTAAAGATGAGTGAAAGAAATTCAACTGTTGGTGAAGTAGCTTAATTAAAAAAAAAAAGAAAACTAAAGCCTTTAACTGAAGTAAGTATAGTCTGAAGAAAAAACATGTTCCACCATTACTGGCACACCTAGACATTCTTAGAAACAGATTATAATACACACATTTTTCCATTTCTATTTTTCTTTTCAGACTGTCTGGGAATGTTCTATATGAGTTATATGTATTAGGTCACACAGAGGTCAAATTCATTTAGTTATTCTTCAGTATGGGAAAGACAAGAGAACACAATTCAAATCAGAGAAAAGTCAGCGAGTGGCCACAAAAAATGACTTCTTGCCTGAAAATACCCACAACTACAGTTAGGGCAATAATTTAAAAAGCTGAAATCAACTGAAACTATGACAAATTTGCCAAGTCAAGGACCTAAGTATATACCATTTAAAGAGAAGGGTAAGAGAGGCAAAAAATCCTCAAGATTCACTGCAGAAAATCACATTTTGTCAGTAATTCGATCAAGGGGTTTACATACCCTTAGGTATTTCTACTTTCTACTTTGGGACTGTGGTAGCCTAGCGGTTAAGGTACTCAAGGTTCAAATCCCACCTCTACCAAGCTGCCACTGTTGGGTCCTTGAGCATGGCCCTTGACCCACAATTGCTTGGGTTGTAAGATTGTATCAGTTGTAAGTCGCTCTGGATAAGGGCGTCTGCTAAATGCTGTAAATGTAAATGTACTTTGCAACCAGCTATACACCACTGGGAATGTGACTGGAACGGCTTTATTGGCAGATTAAACAAAGACTGGGTTTTTGGCAACAAAAAAATCAAGGAAGGTTCGGAAAAAGAAGGATGACTATACTGGAAAGAGCCCAATGCCTGGATGGTGGAGGGTCTGTAACGTCGTATGGCTGTTTTTCGTCCCTGGCCCTGAGAACCCTTGTTGGATACATGGCATCATGGACATTGTAAATCAAAATGTCTGCTTCTGAGAAGAAACTAAAAATGCATCACTGAATCTTCCAGCAGGACAATGATACAGAACTTATGTCAACACAATTGTTTAGGTGAACCAAAACCAAGCTTCTGCCATGGTCATCTCAGTCCCCTGATCTAAACTCTATAGAAAACCTGTGAAGTGAGCTAAAGAGGAGAATGCACAAAAACAGGACATATACAAACGTATCCACGTTTAGATAAGCAGTTATACAAATACATAAAGTTACTAAAGGTACGACGACTGCATTTATATAGGCAGTTAGATAAAGTTACCAGAGGAATGGTCACATCTTCGTACGGTAACCGATCTTCTCTCCAGGCATCATCAGTCAGATCCAGCACCCGGCCATCTCTCTGAACCTCACTGTCCATTTCTCCTGCTAAGCAGCGACACGCTTACATTACTGTCATGAAAATAACTGTATATTCTCTACATGATAATAATTACTTACAGTGCGTTGTGTATCCGTAAAAGCCACCGATACTGGGTTTCCCACCTGTATTCAGAGAAGTCCCGCTTCCTTTGCTCTGATTGGCTAATACTGCTCACACCTAGCCGTTAATATGAACTTCTATCCAGTCATAGAGTCAGATAGGCGGGGCTTGTACGAATACAGGCGGGCTGTTTGTCGCATTGTGGTGACGCCACCAACGTCGAAGAGCTTTGTGATGACGGGCTTGATAATGTTAGCATATTTATTTGTATTATTTCTCCTTGTGTCGTTTTTATTGTCAAATAAATGTGCATACTTATGACTATAAAGACTTATGTTGAAAGAATAGCAATTTATTGTGAAATTAATCTATAAAAATATAATTGACTAAAGAGCTTAAGATATTCACATTATTTGTTTGTATGTTAGGATTGGTCATTTAGCAGACGCCATTATACAGACTAACATGGTACCTTCTGAATCACAGCCCTGTATCGTAACCACTAGCCTACCAGGGTATTCTTTCTATGTTCTCTTTGCTAATTTACAGTACACTCACTAGAACTTTATTAGGGAGACCTGTCACCATAGTGAAGGGCAAATATCCAGCCAGTCAAATGACAGCAATTATATGCATTTATGCATGGTCAGGGTGACCTGAACAAGTGAGCATGACAATGGGGAAGAAAGGTGATTTAAGTGACTTTGAATGTGGCATGGTTGTTGGCGCTAGATGGGCTGGTCAGAAACTGCTGATCTACTGGGATTTTTACGCACACAGCCATCTCTAGTGTTTACAGTGAACAGTCAAAAAAAAAAAAAACCCAGAAAATATCCAGTGACTTTCAGTTCTCTGGGTGAAAATGCCTCTCACAGGAGATCGTCCAGACTGGTTCGAGATGATAGAAAGTCAATGGTAACTCAGATAGCCACTCGTTAGAACTGAGGGATGCAGAAGAGCATTTTTGAATGTACAACACAAGCAGAAGAACTTTCAAGCAGATGGGCTACAATAGCAGGAGATCACACCCAGTGCCTCTCCTCTCAGCTAAATACAGGCAACTTTAGGCTACAGGTTGGAGTTGCCAAATCTGGACAATAGAAGATTGGAAAAACCTTGCTTGGTCTGAGGAGTCTTGGATTCTGCTGTGACATTTGGGATGGTAGGGTCAAAACAGTTCTAAACAACAGGAAAGCATGAATCCATCCTGCCTTGTATCAATGGTTCAGGCTGCTGCTTTTGGTGTAATGTTGTGGGGAATATTTTCATCTCTTGACACTTTGGGCCACTTAATTCCAACTGAGCATCAATTAAGATGACACTGCCTACCTGAGTATTGTTGCTGACCATGTCCATCCCTTTGTGACCACAATGTACCATCTTCTGATGGCTACTTCCAGCAGGATAATGCACCATGTCACAAACCTCAAATCATCTCAAACTGGTTTATTGAACATGGCAATGAGTTCACTGTACTCAAATGGTCTCCACAGTCACCAGATCTCAAGCCAATACACGAAATTTTTGGATGTGATGGAATTGGAGATCTGCAGCAACTGCATTGTGCTATCATGTCAATATGGACCAAAACTAAAATCCAGAGCAATGTTTCTAGCACCCTACTGCTTCTATACCATCAATAATTAAGTCAGTTCTACACTAAAAAGATTAACCTGGTCCTGGAAAGGTGTATGCTACGTAATAAAATGGTCTGTTAGTGTATACAGAGACGTTTTATAATGACTTCGGTGTATATTACATTGGTTTAAAGACCAATAAGAGATTAATTCGCCAGTAAATATGAAATACACGACCTGTGTTCTTGGTTAATTTTGTTGTTATGCAATATTGTGTTAAACTTAATGAATTTGGTCGCTTGGTCACATCAACCAAACATCACATAACTCATTTTCTGATCAACAGCTTTACCATTAGCACTATAGTAACGTTTTAAATGGCTGCGTCTCAAACCACAAATAAACTCCCTAACTAGTATGTCAAATTAGTGCGCCAACATTGTGTCATTACTTTACCCTTCAGTACAATGGTTTGCGGTTTGAGATATAGCCGATGTTTGCTGTGGCTTCGTAACACCATGATCAGATCAAGGATTTACCCAATCAAATCGACAGACACACCTTGCGTCATGTTCAAGCGTTAACCTATTGGTTGAACCTCTGCTCTGTCTGTGCGTCAGTGGCCAATCAGATTCGGGTCTGACTACGTTGTGTTTAGTGTTCAGGAGAATCTGCGAACAGTGAGTGAACTCCAGCACCTGATACCAGGTAAAACAGCCAGTCTTGTTCCGTACGCAGATTTGATTTAAAACTAACGCTCATTTATTTAGAATCGTTATAATTATGCGCATGTATCTTTCTAAGTGAATGGAAGTGGCTGTAGAGATGATGTCATTTGAAAGTTCTCTCTCTGTGTGGCAGGTTGAAGCATGGACCTTGTACTGAATTTTGCAGACTCTTACTTCTTTACTCCATACATCTATCCAGCTTCATGGCCTGAAGATGAGCCTCTGCGACAGATCATGGGACTGTTGGTGGTGACCAACCTTGGTGCTTTAATATTGTATCTTGGTCTGGGTGTGCTGAGCTACTACTTCATCTTTGATCACAGTCTGAAGAAACACCCTCAGTTTTTGGAGGTCACTAACTTTTATTCATCTGATCAATCAGATAGCATGCAAATAGTCTTATTTAGCCAAAAGTTACTCTTCCAGTGGTGATTCCACTCTGAGGAATCTTCCAGTGCTTTTATTCTAGCTTTAATGATGTACTTCTCTCCGCCAAACTTTCTGACCCGACTCCTGTCCGCCATACCTTCTGACCCGACTCCTGTCCGCCATACCTTCTGACCCGACTCCTGTCCGCCATACCTTCTGACCCGACCCCTGTCCGCCAAACCTTCTGACCCGACCCCTGTCCGCCAAACCTTCTGACC
>JAJAGP010003368.1:0-75991 GCA_025084515.1 Ancistrus triradiatus | reverse complement strand
TTCTGATGGTGGACTCATGAACATTAACATTAGGCAATGTGAGAGAGGCCTTCAGTTGCTTAGAAGTTACCCTGGGGTCCTTTGTGACCTCGTCAACTATTATACGCCTTGCTCTTGGAGTGATCTTTGTTGGTCGACCACTCCTGGGGAGGGTAACAATGGTCTTGAATTTTCTCCATTTGTACACAATCTGTCTGACTGTGGATTGGTGGAGTCCAAACTCTTTAGATATGGTTTTGTAACTTTTTTCCAGCCTGATGAGCATCAACAACTCTTTTTTTCTGAGTCCCTCAAAAATCTCTTTTGTTCATGCCATGATACACTTCCACAAACATGTGTTGTGAAGAGCAGACTGTAATAGATCCTTGTTCTGTAAATAAAACAGGGTGCCCACTCATATCTGACTATCACCCCACTGATTGAATACACCTGACTCTAATTTCACCTTAAATTAACTGCTAATCTTAGAGGTTCACATACTTTTTCCACTCACTAATATGTAATATTGGATCATTTTCCTCAATAAATAAATGACCAAGTATAATATTTTTGTCATATTTGTTTAACTGGGTTCTCTTTATATGTTAGGACTTGTGTAAACATCTAATGATGTTTCAGGTCATATTTATGCAGAAATATAGAAAATTCTAAAGGCTTCACAAACTTTGAAGCACCACTGTATAAGAAAGTTGTTTTCAGAAAATGAACCAAGCTTACTTGATGCTACTGTCTACTATGATTTGTACTAATTAGTGACTTTAAACCTCATGTTTTAGAGCATGAGGGCTGACTGAACTGATCCTAATCCTTGACTGTCTTTATTCTATCATTTTAGGACTCCATCTCTGATTCTTCTGCAGTTGGCCACTTGCCGGCAGTCCGAAATGCCACACGCACCGAAGACTCAGTGCTGCCGGTAATTCATTCTTCTCTGCGTGTTGTTGTCACATTATCTGTTTCACACTGCTGTGCTATTGGATTAGTCCTTTTCATTTTCATCTATTTGAACAAGGGGCCATTTAATGTTTTTGTAATGTTATTATCATTTAAATTGTTTACAAGTGTTTTTATTTGTATAGTCATTTTGTTAGCCCATCCAAATTGGAATGCTGCATTAAAGCCTTGTTTTCCGTAATGCTGATATACCCACACACACTTCTGGTGTCTTTTGTTAAAAAAAACCCCCAAAAAAACAAAAGTGCATATGCAGCAGAATGTCAAGTGTGTGAAGTGTGTGTGTGTAAAATCTGAATCATCATTCAACAATGGGTGACAACAACGCTTAACCTGCAACATTCCCTTTAGCTTTCTGTATATATATTACATTTTCAATATAGTCTGTCCCTTGTCATGATATTGCTTATTTGCATAGGTTATTTATTCAGCATCTTAGCTTTACATGTGTAATATATATATATTCAAGAAGCTTGTCTGGATAACTAATGTGTACCCAACTCACTAAATATAGTGACTCGTTTACATAAAAGTGGCAAACCTCATGCTTCAGCATAGTTTGTTTATAGTAAAGGTCTGATAATTTGTCTCAGTAACATAACACAGCAAGAATAAATATAGGTGTTAGCATTATCTTTTATGTGATATCCTCTTTAATATTTTTTTAAATACTTATTGCACAAACAATACTTAAAATTCTCAAAATGTCCAAAAATTATGTTATAAGAAACTCTAAAAGAAATTTAACTCTTGCCTGGTGTGAAAACACTTTATATATTATTGGAAATAAAATAGGAATGGCATTTTTGTCATTCACACTTGGAATTGCATTTCAATGCTCAATTAAAAATGCATTGCAGTGCTCCACTGAAACTGATAATTTCACAAAGCAAAGGAATGAAAATATGAGAATGCGTGCATACACAGTACAAGGAAACTGACAAAGCAAAATAAGCTGATATGTAACAACATATCAGTGGATCATATTCATCAATTTGACTTTTCTACATAATTTGTTCATTTGAATCCTGTGGCACCTGAAACAACTGAAACTCTCTGTAGGTATTCTCTATAGCTGTAGCATTATTCCACTGCTTAAAATAGCATGTAGAAAATCACCATAATAAGTAATTAGACCAGGAGCGATAACAGTTAGAATAATCCATCCATACCAAGTAATTAGACCAGGAGTGTGAACAGTTAGCACAGGCCTCTTGTCAAAATGAAATGAAAATTGATCTAGACAGCATTACTGAGATAGTTACATGACGTAAACTGAAAGTTGAGTGTTGATTCAATAATCATTGTGTAAATTATTTACATCTTCAGCGGAGTTTTACTCTTACAAAGCCAAGATTTGGCTTTGCAACAAATGATTACATTTATGTTTTCATTTACCTAATCAATAATATAATAATAATAAGCTATATAATAAGCTATATATGATTTAAGCTAGCTCTAATACGCTAGAAGGACAAGCTTGCTTATTCACCTATGCAGTATGAGTGAAAAAGAAATTAAAGGCCACATATGCAAAAATGCAACTGAGACACGTAAACGATGGATTGCTGGCATAGGTTCATATTAGAAGATAGCCCACAGGAGCCACATAGTGTCGGCTTAGAAGAATCTGTGACAGTCATGTGCAAGTATGCACATTGTGTTACCATGTCTAAATTTTACTATCTTTTACATTTAATTTCCTTCTTTTAGTGTTGGGGGATTTCTCCCTTCAAGAAAATATAACATACTTAAGAAACTACCTTTTTGGCTATCTGATAAACAAGGAAAAGGTTGGGGACTGCGGTAGAGAAAATGCAAATTCAAAATATGAGGTGCACTCTGGGGCAGCTATTTATAAATAGATCTTTTTGCTTGCTAATGCTATGCTACAGTTAGGGATTCTCAAGTGGAACAGGGACCTCAGTATTAAGGGAGATATAGGGATTATGTTTCAGTAGTTAGCAGTCATTATTTCTGACCTAACAACATAGAGTGGGTCAACAAACCTATGACTGAGAGTAAAACCTAGAAATGCTTACATTCTGCAACAGAAATAGCATCACATGGCTTTGCATGTTAATTCGGATTTCTTAAGACCACGTATTTTCACTGGGATGTGGCTGGCAAGTGATATTTTGTTTTATCTGTGGGTTCATTGTTTTAGTGTGTGGGCGTACCTGCAATAGAGCAGCCTCTTAGTTTCATGTACAAGGCCTGGAACATTAAAATAGCTTTCCCAATATAACATCGTCCCTCTTCTTTACCCTGCCATTTCTGATGTTCACTGTATTGCATATATTTAGACCAGCCAGCCACAAACAGCCAGTGTGGCTGCTAGTTTTTATTTAAACCAAGCAGGATTTGCACCTGATACACTTAATTAGTTGTTCGTAGACCTATTGACTAAACAAGTGAAATTGGGTGTATCTCCTGCTTGGTTGCTGTTCTGTATCAATAATTTAGAATTATTTTGAACCATCTCCAGATGGATGCCTGTGCTCACTCTCAAACATGCTGACTTAAAGGGGAAGTGGAGACTTTGATGTGTCTGGGGAAGGGAAACTATAGCTGCCCATTGCACCTCCTACTTTCCCTCCTCTTTGACATGAAAGGTGGTAGTTCAGAGCGGTAACAGGCAAGAGAAGGTGGATCCATGAATCATACAGTCTTAACAGTGGTAACATTTCTCCATGGTGGCCTGCCATGCCAAAAGAAAATCAATGCAATGAATCAATCACCTAATCCAACGGCGTGGTATCTTGCCTGGGAAGCTCAATCAGAGTCAGAGTTTCCAAACTCAGGGCTGGAAATGTTCTTAGAAAAAGGTTGTTGTTTCTTACTTTGCTGAGAGAATCACTGTCGACAGGCAAACTGAAAGTTTACAACAATACAACAGTACAACAATAGTCTGCTTTTATTTCAGTAGTACTCTCCCCAAATGCATTGCCTCCAAAACAAACCTCTTGAACCAGAGGAAACAGTGCTTTAATACCTCCCAAACTAGATTTTATTTATTTATTTTTAAGTTTGTGTGCTGTATATTTGGGTCAGACAAAAAAGTCTATGCAATGTATTTCCTCTCTGTATCTTACAGGGTCTCAGCAGTCTTTTCAGCTCACTTAAGGTGGTGCGCCTGCTGCGTTTGGGACGTGTGGCTCGTAAACTGGACCACTATCTGGAGTACGGAGCTGCTGTCTTAGTGCTTCTTGTGTGCGTCTTTGGCTTGGTGGCTCATTGGCTGGCCTGTATCTGGTATAGCATCGGTGATTATGAAGTCATCGATGAAGTCACTAATACCATTAAGACGGATAGCTGGTTGTATCAGTTAGCAATCAGCATTGGTACACCTTACCGGTACAATGCCAGTGGATCAGGCCAATGGGAAGGAGGCCCCAGTAAGGATACTCTCTACATTTCATCGCTCTACTTTACCATGACCAGCCTCACAACCATTGGCTTTGGTAACATCGCTCCTACCACAGATGGGGAGAAGATTTTCTCTGTGGCCATGATGATGGTGGGCTGTAAGTGTTTTTCACTATTTTTCACTGCTTCATTCAAACAAAATGCAATTTATAGTGTGTAGCCAAAGGTTTGTGGAAACCCAGATATTTCAACCAAAAACATAGGTTTTAGTATGGACTTTGTCTCTACTTTGCTGAAAAGGCTTTTCATAGATTTTGAAACTTGACCATGAGGTCAAGCACTGATGTTGGATACTAATCTCTAGCTCACTGTTGGCATTCCAATTCATCTCAAAGTTGAGGCACTGTGCAAGCCAGCCAAACACTCTATCAAATTTGCCATAGCATTTCTTCATGGCCTTTGTTGTAAGGGGACAGGGCACAATGTTGATCAGCTGACATGTTGGGGAAGTGGAAATCTATTAAGGTGTCATATTGATTGACACAGATATTTAGTACAACCCATTCTATTACAGCTGTTTGTCTGTGGAGATTCCCTGCCTCTATGTGTGAAATTATGACCATGTTAGCAGTAAGTGCGACTGAAATAACAGACAGTATTAATTAGAAGTGGTGTATATGGGTAACATCCAGTTTCATGTAACACTAAACAAGCTAAAACTGGCAAATAAAATGATCTAAAAATAACAGTACAAACGTTTGTTATCCCAAATGTAGTCCATCGGCCAAGTAAAACCGCCACACTGTATATCATTGGTTTCCAAAGTGGGGGGCATGAAGCTATTGCATGACTCAGCAAGACAGAGAGGCAATATTGAGGAAATATGTTGAAACCAATGAATGCTGTTACACAGTAAAAATTGAACATATATAATGCATGTCCCTTCTAATAATTCCATTGTAAAGGGGATTTGTCACAAACTTGCAGTTATGTATGAATTACAATGTTTACAGTAAATTCCAGTGGAGTTTCAAAGCAAAAGACGTATGTGTGTGTCAGAGTAAGGGAGGGTGATGCTTGCATTGAGTAAGGTGACTTGGCACAGTGCTTAACTGGTAGCTATAAGTTTCAATATCTTGATAGCTTAAAATGATTAGAATAGTTGCTGCTACACAAAATGAGGAAAAAAAATTCTCAATAAATGCTGTACTCTGGCTTGGTAATTGGTTTGGCACATATAACTGACAGTATGAATCTAGAAGTTTGTCATTTTGCCTCTGTCTACATAATCAGGAACACTGGAGGTATTGCTTTATACTTTGTATGCTGGTTTGTAGTATTCTGCAAATTATATATCTAGGGGAGGGGAGGTGGATCATCACTAGCAATGTAGCAGCGACCCCTCCCCAGCACTGCGATAGACTGGTATCCCGTACAGGGTACATGCTCACCTGATCCCTCTGAATTCTGGGATAGGTGAAAAGAAGCAAAGATGCTGATTAATAGTACCGTCTATCTAAAGTGGTAGGATAGGTTGTTAGTGATGACCCATAAATAAACCTTCTTTGTTGTAAGTCTGTGCAAATAGTGTTTTGTTTAAAAGGTCTTCTAAAAGAGATTATCTAATTGTGATTCAATTTTGAAAATAAATGGGAAATTTTAATTAAACTTGTGCCTTCTTGCTGGGTTGGGCATGACAGCTGCACCTGTTGTTTCTAGGAATGACTGGTGTCTCGTTAGGTGCGTACTTTCACCTGAGTCCAGTGAATTCTGGGAAAGATGCTCCTCCCTTGAACTTGCCTAAGAAAAGTGGGGTTAAAGTGTGATTAAAAGGGATCTCTGATCCCTCAGATGGCACTGCATCAAGAACTATCATTCATCAGTAGCTGATATAACCATATTGGCAAGGAATTACTTTGGCAAACCTTTATCAAGCACTACAATACAGAGTTACATTCACAAATGCCACTAGAAACGTTAATGTACAAAAAAAAAAAAAAACAAGCCTTATGTTACCCATGTCCTGAAACGGCACCGAGTTCTCTGGGCTTGGAGGCATCTGGGATGTACCATAACACAGTGGAAACATATATTGTGGTCAAACCTGTCAGTATTCCAGATTTTTTTTGGAAGAAATGGACGCGGTGTGCTCTGGACCAAAAACGAAAAGCACTATCCAGACTATTATTGGTACAAGTCCAAAAACCAGGCAGGCTCAGGGTATGGGGTTGTGTCAGTGCCCTTGGCAAAGGTAATTTTTCAGTTCTGTGATGGCAACATTAATGCAGAAAAGTACATTGAGATTTTAGAGCAATATAAGCTGCCATATTTCACAGGGATGTCTATACATTTTTCAACTAGACAATGCAAAACAAGCTAAATCAGAAAATGTTATGACTGAAATATGTAAATCCCTTAAAAAACATTGTTAAAAAACATTGTTTTTTTAAACATTTCAATAATTTTCTCATACATTTATTGACAAACTGGAGGATCCTCTGGCCATCTTTTCTCCTCAACAACTCAGCCTTTTATGGATACTGCTTTTGTACCAAGTCATGATTACAATCACCTGTCGACATCAGCTGTTTGCATCATTTTTTAGATTTTTTACCTTAGGTCTTACTAGACCTAAATTGCGCCTGTCCCAACTTTTTTTGGAATGTTTTGCAGGTCTGAAAGGCAGGAATGAATGACTATTAGCAAATGAAATGAAGTTGACAGACAAAACATGAAATATCTTGTGTTCGTACTGTCTGCAATGAAATAAAAGTCAAAGTAAATGTAAGGAACACTGCATATTTTTATTTGCATTTTCCCACACTGTTCTGACTTTTTTTTTGTTTGGGTTGCAGTATCAGTGTAACCTTGTTCCTATCATGAACAGCCATGGGATGCTGATGCAAAGTTAAATAAAACAAATACAACCTCAAATCAGAAAAAGTTGGGTCGGTGTGTGAAAAGCAAATAAAAAAAAAACCCTGCAGTGTTCTTTACATTGACTTTTATTTCATTGCAGACAGTATGAACCCAAGATATTTCATGTTTTTTTACTGGTCAACTTTGTTTAATTTGTTAATAAACATCCATTCCTGCATTTCAGGCCTACAACACATTCCCAAAAAAGTTGGGATGGGGCAATTTAGGGCTAATAATGAGATAAAAAACTAAATAAGGGACATGGTGGCTTAGAGGTTAAGATACTGAACTACGGACAATAAGATCCTGGTTTCCAATCCCACCTGTGCCAAGCTGCCACTGTTGTGCCCTTGAGCAAGGCACTTAACCCACAATTACTTGAATTGTAAGATTGTATCACTTGTAAGTTGCTCTGGATAAGGGCGTCTGCTAAATGGCATAAATGTAAATGTAAAGATGTGATTTCAAACAGGTGATGTCAACAGGTGACTATAATCGTGATTTGGTAGAAAAGCAGTATCCATGAAAGGTTATTCTTTGAGGTGCAAAGATGGGCAGATGATCTCCGGTTTGTCAACAAATGCTTGAGAAACTTATTGAAATGTTTAAAAACCATATTCCTCAAAAGTCTTCCTGGAAGGGATTTATATGTACCTTTTTCTGATTTGGATTTTTCTGCATTTTCTTGTAGAACAATGTATGGCCATCCCTGGAAAATATGGACGTTTGAAGGCAGATTTATGTGCTGTAAAAATTTCAATATAAGGTTCATTATTTTCACAGAAGAGTAAAATGGGCCTGTTCCAACTTCATTACCATGACCAAAACTTTGGCATTTGGACTGCTAAAGTCTAGATAGTCATTTTTGTCTTTGGTCAGGAGCACATGGCAATCCCATTTTCTTGAAATATGAATTTCTAGAATCCTGATTCATTGACTCTAAGTCATGTTTCGTACTGGTGATGTCCCATTGCGCGAATTGCTTGATCACAGCAAGTTGATGCCACCTTTCTGGACAGTTTAAAAACATAAGGCTTCTTTTTTTTGACACAGTAGTTAAAATTTTGGTGGCATGGTGGAATATAACTCTGTAATGTAGCAATTGACAAAGATTGCTTAAAGTATACCTTGACAATGTGGTTCATCGCTAGTGATGAAATAATGGTGCTTGATGCTGTGACGTCTGAGGGATTGGAAATCAACAGGGCCTTCCTTGTCCTTTTGGCACTGACAATTCCTCAATTTTTTGAACTCATTTACTGATATTAGGGCACTCACTAGGGAGAAATATGACCCCTTATGGATATTATCCCTTAGGTATATTAAACAAATTAAAATGAAGTTCACCAGAAGAAAAAACATGAAACTTCTTGGGTTCATGCGGCTTGCAATGACATAAGGACTAAATGTAAAGGACGTAATGTAAGGAACACTTGCATTTCTTTTTTTGCATATCTTCCATACCCTCACAACTTTATTTCTAATGTGGGGTTGTAAAACAAACAAATGTGCTTTAAACTACTGTACATGTATATGATGCTTAACATCCAAAACCGGAAATACATCAGAGGCCAAGGCTTGGTAGATCATTATTGGAACTATCAATTGCAAGCTGTCGCTATAGGAAATCGGCAGGAAAGAATAATGTAGAAATGAATATAAAATGCAGTAAAGAAGATACTAAAACCATTATTAAAGCTAAAATGAAAGATAAATGGCAAAATCTATGGGCACAGAACAGACTGGAAGACAGTTTTATAATATTAAAAGTTGGAAAGGGCAGGCATACAAACTGAAGTAAGCAAGAAGAGACCATATTATCGAGAATGCGATCTGGACACACAGGGTTAAACAACAACTTGTTTTAATGAAGAAACATATTGAGGGCAACTGTGAATACTGTAATAATCATGAAACTGTAGAACACGTGAATCAAATTAGACTCAAATTACATGACATACGTATATCAAAAGTTTGGGCACTACTTATCAAACGTTTCTAAGCGAAAATAAGCTAGCCTAACGTCTACATGAAACAATAGTATGGCATATTTCTACAAATGTTTAATGCACAGTATTTATTTGCTGAATTTAACATGTTGGAAGAACATAATATAAAATGTTACATCTGCAGATTTGGACACTGTCAGTCAGTACTTGGCAACTCCTTGACAGAAACTACAGTGAATCAATAAATGCCCAAATCTTTGCACTTGCAGCAGTTTGTTATTTTCTCCCTAGTATGTTAAATTCAGCAAATCAATGATGGTATTACATTAAAATTTAGACCTGTTTCCATTTTGAATTTAGAACGATCTTCCCAATTATCAGGCCTAGTGTGTAAACATGTGATCTGATGTAAAGATGTCTGAAATAACTCTGCATTCTCAGTAGATATAATGTATTTGAGATAATGCATAGCTCTGTCGATTTCTGGAAGCTGTGCAGAGAACTGGCTGGCCATCATGGTATGGTTCTTCTTTTGAAATAATTTCCCAGTTTACTTTTAATATTATAAAATTGCCTTCCAGTCTGTTCTGTGCCCATAGATTTAGCCATTTATCCTTCATTTTAGCTTTAATAATGCTTGTAGTATCTTCTTTACTGCATTTTATATTAATCTCTATATTATTCCTTCCTGCCGATTTCTTTTAGCAACAGCTTGCAATCGATAGTTCCAGTAATGATCTACCAAGCCTTGACCTCTGATGTATTTCCGTTTTTTTTCTACGAAACGCCACAGAATGAAACGCGCTGCTTGTCTGGAAGCATGGCAGTTATGTTTTTTGCTCGATTAGTGATTTTACGCTCTTGTATTTTGACTTTGCACTCCCTTATTAAAGATAGTAATCTCACTCCATAGATTTCACATTTTGTGATTTAGTCCTTGTCCGAACACCATATTCTTTGCTATACATAGCAATGCTATATTGGATACTGTAGTGTACCAGTACTGATTAATAGCCAAGATTCTTCACTGTTTCCCACACACTGATTTACTTAATATCAACATTCACCAACCCATACAGTGGTGCTTGTAAGTTTGTAAACCCTTTACAATTTTCTGTATTTCTGCATAAATATGACCTAAAACATCATCAGATTTTCACACAAGTCTTAAAAGTAGGTAAAGAGAACCCAGTTAAACAAATGAGACAAAAATATTATACTTGGTCATTTATTTATTGAGGAAAATCATCCAATATTATATATTATTACGTGGCAAAAGTATGGGAACCTTTGCTTTCAGTATCTGGTGTGACCCACCCTGTGCAGAAAAAACTGCAACTAAACATTTCCTGTAACTGTTGATCAGTCCTCACACGGTTGGAGGAAGTTTGAGCCCAGTCCTTTGTACCGAAACAGCTTAAAACTCTGGATGTTGGGGGGTTCCTCACATAAACTGCTCCACTTCAGGGGACCTTCCACAACATTTTCAATTGCATTATAAGGTCAGGATTTTGGACTTGGCCATTCCAAAACATTAACTTTATTTTCTTTTAACCATTCTTTGGTAGAACAATTGCAGTAAAACAGGCCCAAAAACCATGTGATACTACCCAACCAACCATTGTTTCACAGATGGGATAAGGTCTTATGCTTGGAATGCAGTGTGTTTCCTTATCCAAAACATAACACTTTTCTTTTTTAAACCAAAAATTTCTATTTTGGGTCTCATCTGTCACAAAAATTCTTCCAGTAGCATCTGGCTTGTTCACGTGATCTTTAGCAACATGCAGATTGAGAAGCAATGTTCTTTTGGAGAGCAGTGGATTTCTCCTGCAACCCTGTCATGCACACCCCTTGTTGTTCAGTGTTATTCTGATGGTTGGCGACTAATAACATTAACATGACATGTGCGAGAGGCCTTCAGTTGCTTAGAAGCTACCTGGGGTCCGTTCTGTGACCTCCGGCCAAACTTTTACATGCCTTCTTGCTTTTGGATAATCTTTGTTGATCAACCACTCGGGGAGAGCGTAACAATGGTCTTGAAGTTCAACAATTGTTTACTGTGGGTTGAGTGGAGGTTTTGTAACCCTTTTCCAAGCCTTTTTGAGCAATAATCAATTGAGGTCCTCAGAAAATCCCTGTGTTCGGCCATGGTAACCTTCCACCAGCGGTTGTTGAAGAGCAGGACTTTGATTTAGTCTTTGTCTTTAAAAATTATAACACAGGGTACCTTTACTCACACCTGATTGTATCCCATTTATTGGAAACACCTCCTTGATTTCTAAATTTCACCTTACAAATTAACTGCTTAATCCTCCAGGTTCAAATGCTTTTGTCAACTACTAATATGTAAGATTTGGATAATTTTCCTCCATAAAAATAAATGACAAGTGTGGAATGTTGTCTCATTTGTTTAAACTAGTTCTCTGTATCTACTTTTAGGACTTGTGTAAAAATATGATGATGTTTTAGGTCATATCTATGCAGGAATATAGAAAATTCTAAAGGGTTCACAAACTTTCAATCACCACGGTATAATTTTTTAACTATTTAAAATAGGTCAAATATTATTTCACTATAGAGGTGCATGCAGCACATTGATTCACTCAAACCCTCCTTAACGCTCTCTCTCTGTCTCCCTCCCCCGACTTTCACAAACGTAATTATACTCACTGACAAAAAACATAAAGCATCCAAATAGAAATGTCGAATTGCTGCAGAAGTCGGCATCCTCTGCAGGCAAATATGTAAATTATTACAGGTGTGGTCTGATTAGACATTGGGTCTTGCCACAAGAGAGAATAAAAATACTTCCCTACTGACTTGATATTGATGATGAAATTCATGTCTATCCATGATATAGTGGCAGCTTTGGCAGAGCCAGGACTTGAACCCTCAGCATTCTGGTCAGTACTCCTGTACGTTCACCACTGCAATCCAATACCAGTGTCTGTATTGGTCCATTCCAAAACTTCAATCCAGACTTACATCATTATCAGTCTGCATATATAATGACAGCACAGACTGCACATCCTGTCATCATAAACAATTCTCATAGAAGAGCTATAGTGTGGCTAGTGGAGTTATTCCAAAAGTTAAGTAAAGGCAGGAATGTGTGCTGAATTTCTTACTGACATTATTCAAATTACCAAGCACATTCATAGCACAGCTCACTATCATGTCTTCTGTCCAGAAACATTCATATCTGTCTCTGGAGATGTATCAGTTCGGTTGACACAAGAAACATTTGATTTGAGAATGAAATCACTCATACTGGCATCACAAATGCTACAGGTAAAAGTCCTGTCTCACAGGACTGCCAGGAATAGCCATGATGGTATTTGCTGTTAGTGTATTGAAGAAAACAGTTTTGTTTTAATTTTAAGATCCCAATTATTAGCAACTCTCTGTTAGGCTTTGCTAAGCAATTGTGTTGTTAGTTCTTCTCAAATTTTAATTATCATACTTTTCACAAAAAACCTGTGGTTTCAAAAAGATAAACATTGCAAGTTGGAAGTTTTTTGTTTATAATTACTGTTCAATCACCCTTATTTTGAACACTGTGTGTGTTCACACATACTTTTCTTGGCAAGTTGTTTCCATGTGCCTATACAACAGTACACTTTACTATTACTCTTTAACATCACTGTCACGTTACTGTATTAAACATTATACAGATTTCTTGCCTTTGTCTTCTTCTCTTATCGATTCTTTTGTTCACTATAGGTGTCCTTCCTCTGTGATCATTTTCTGCCCCATCATTCATATCATCCTTATTTTTCTCTCTTGGACTTCATCTTTCTCACTTGTCCTACTAAGTTAAGCTGTATTTGCACTGATTGGGCATAGTTGTTCTGGGCTGCACCTTTACCATTGAGATGAGTGATGCTCATCAGACCATTCTGAGTGTCTCTGTGGTTCTGCTGCCTCCTGTGGTATCTCCCTGCTGACCGAACAATCGCTAGCACTGTGGGACATGACTGGCCCTGAGATTTATTCCTGATTACTGTAATTGGACACTGCAGAAGTGACTGGGGCTAGAAGCTTAGGTGGAAGAGATTGGAGGGATGCTTAAACCTAGGAAGCTGAAAGATACTGAAATAATGAATATTACAGTGCTTTGCCTTATAATGTGAGACATAGCATATTAGGCTTACTCAGTGAGTATGTTAGAAGAGACAGGATTTAATGTCAAAGCATTTTGCCATGTGGGCACGTTGGTCGTCTTGTTGCTCTCCATTCAGCCATTAATACAACTGTGTTCATTAAGGTGCTAGCAAAATATAGAGAACAAATTACAGATGTTTATTGCTCCGGCTTACCACTAGTAAACGAACTTTATTACCAGTAAAAATCACCATGATATCTCTTTTCTAAACAATGTTACTTGGGAATTTGTATCTGTTGGAAAAAGTGCCATTTTTACTGTACAGCTTTTGAGATCCCCAGTTCAGTCCCATCCCCAAACTCCACCTGTGTGAAGTTTCCATGTTCTCCAATGTCCATGTGGGGGTTCTGTCTATATATGTGCTAGGTTAATTGGTCTCTCTATATTGCCCCAGTGTGAGTGTTTAATGAGTACAGATGTAATCATGGTGCTGTCATGAATATTGGCACTGATGCTCTTTTTCTTTCACTTACACACACACACACACACACACATGCAATACTGAGCAACCAAGAGGAACAGAAGCAATTTATGCATCAGCGTGTTGTGGCACAGTGGTGCAAGCCATCCCAATGTATGCATGTGTTTTTTCAAGATACTCCTAACATGTGTTAGGGTAACTGGTGACTTTACATTGCCCAGTGTGAGTGTGTTTGATTAGTATCATTATAGCTTTCGTCCTGTCATAAATGGCCACTGCAGTGATATAAATAAATACATTTTTAAAGGTGTGGAAAAAGCCACAACTGGACTTTTCAAACACCAACAAAGCTACTGTAGTACAAATAATGATAATATATATATACCGGTAGTGTGTCATCACATTCATGGCTACTGGAACTTACTAACACTTGTATTTCCTTCTATTTAATTGACACATTTGTTGTGGTGATTGAGCCACTAGTAAAATGTATGGTTCTGCAATAAAATTTCTGTATATTAACTTTATGCTAAAACGAGAAGGATTTCGGAATGAGACTGTAAATATGTTCATTTGTTTTCATTGGCACCCTAGTGGTCATAAATAAGATAATGTATGGGATTGTTAAATTGCTGCCATACTGCAACACATTCTCTGTTTGTCCGGACATTGATCTGCTGACAGAAATAGAGCATAACTTGACTAATTACGGACCCTGCTCCACCTTTCCAGATGGACTTGTTGACATCATACCCTCTGCATTTCCAATAAACCATGCAATGAAGGATCCAGTTACAGATAACGTGGTGTAGATTTGTATTTATACCAAAACTGCAACTTGGGAACCTCTACTATAATGTTATTGCAAATACATAATGATACAAAAACATTCTGTTAATAATGGATTGACAGAGAGAAAAAATTGTAATAAAGACATAAGGAAATAAAGCATGACTGGGTTGGATAAAGTAGCACAAACTTGTATCAATATATGAATATGTAGGGTCAGATGAAATTATAAAAAGTGCTTACATACAAGATGTTCAAATCTTGAATGGTTTGTGGTGATTTTTTTTTTCCCCCCCAATGAACAGATGTGAACTTTACTGTAACGCCGGAGGGGCGGGAGGAATGAGGAGACGAGCGCAGGTTCAAAGTAAACAGTGGGATTTATTAATGAGAACAAACAGAAAACAAACACAGCGAACTGAAAGCGGTGAGGACCAAAAGGGGTGTGAAACGCAACCCGGCCAAGGTGGAAAACGGGCATGAAACGAAACACAAAACAAGGAAGTGACTTAAATGTATAATACCGGTTGGGGGGGTGGGGGGTTCTCGTTTTGGGTCCCTCCCCGTCGTTTTTTGGGTCCGGGGGGGAGACTATAGGAGGTTGGAAATGGGAATGGACGAACGTGGACACGAGATCGAGCTAGGACGCGAGTAGAGCCAGGACGAGGGGAAAACCAGGTGAGGCGGTGGGACGTGAGCGGCACCATGGACGTGACAAGAGTGACATCAATAATCCGGCGATGACGGTGAGGTGAGTGTGGATTATATGGAGTGTGGATGGATGAGGAAAAATAGGAAAAACAGGTGCGTGTGTCGTGAGTGGGCAGGTGACGCTGGCGTGGGTGGCCAGCGGGCGTGGACGAGCCCCCCCCCCCCAAGGAGTCCGAGACGAAGCTAGGATCCAAAAAAAGGCGGCCCCCCCCCGGGTCGCAGTCATGCCACGGGGGTTCTCCTCGCCGGGCGGGACCCTAGGAGGGGACTGCAACCGTCGGGCAAGCTGGCGCGTGTGGAGGCCACCGACGAGGCAACGTTGAGAGCGGGCCGACGAGGCGAACGCTTGAAAGCGGAGTCGGCGGACTGGAGGCAGAGCAGACGCGGAGAGGTCGGACAGCTGGAGGGCACAGAGCGGAGTCGAACGACGTGATGTTGCAGAGCTGAGCGACAACGATGAGGCTTGCCGAGCGGAGTCGACCGAGGCGTGCTGCAGAGCGGAGTCGATGAGGCGTGGCTGCAGGAGCGAGTCGATGAGCGTGCTTTGCAGAGCGGAGCGACGAGGGTTGGTGATGCTTTAGAGAGGAGTCGACGAGGCGATCTTGAGAGCGGGGTCGATGAGGCGATGATGAGAGCGGGGGCGACGAGGCGATGCCCCGAGAGCGAAGAGGAGTCGACAAGGCGATGCCCGGGAAGCAAAGGCGAGGCGGAAATGCTGAGCAGCAGAGGCGAGGCGACGATGCTTGACAGCAGAGACGAGGTGACGATGCTTGACAGCAGAGACGAAAGGACGAACGGGGGGGACTGACGGAAAGTAGAGAAGACCGGTTGGATGGTGGCGAGGGGACCTGACAGCAGAGACGACGGACCGCGAGAGGGAAGGAAAGAAGAGAAGGATTAGGAGGGGAGAGGCAGGAAAGAAGAGACGAGGAGAGAGGGAAGGACAGAAGAGAAGAGGAGGGAGAGGAAGGGAAAGCAGAGAAGAGGAGGCGGCGCCGACAGTAGGAGACGAGGTCGGCGGTGGCGATGCCATGACAGCAGAGACGAGGCGGGGCGTGCCTGTTCAGCAGAGAGAGGCGGCGATGCCTGGACAGCACAGACGAGGCGGCGATGGCGATGACTGACAGCCTAGACGGAGGGCGGCGATGCCTGAAGCAGAGACGAGGGCGCGATGCCTGACAGCAGAGACGAGGGCGGCGATGCTGACAGACAGAGACGAGGGCGGCGGATGCCTGACAGCAGAGACGAGGTATGCGCAGAGCGGAGTGACGAGCTGCTGGAGAGAGGGGGTCGTGGACAAGATGCGGAGGAGAGCAGGGTCGTGGACGACGTGGAGGTGACGAGCAAGAGTCGACGACGACGTGAGGCGGAGTGCAGAGTCGACGACGTGATTGCTTGAAAGCAGGAGTCGACGACGTTGCTTGAAAGCAGAGTCGACGGTGATGCTTGAGAGCAGAGTGACGACGTGATGCTTGAGAGCAGGTCGAACGACGTTGAGCTTGATGTGCAGAGTCGACGACGTGATGCTTGAAAGCAGAGTCGACGACGTGATGCTTGAGAGCAGAGTCGACGACGTGATGCTTGAGAGCAGAGTCGACGACGTGATGCTTGAGAGCAGAGTGGACGACGGGATGCTGGAGAGCAGAGCCGTGGACGGGATGCTGGAGAGCAGAGCCGTGGACGGGATGCTGGAGAGCAGAGCCGTGGACGGGATGCTGGAGAGCAGAGCAGTGGACGGGATGGATCTCCCTGGAGGAGACAGTCACTGAATGGGTCTCCGTGGAGGAGATGTTTTCTGGACGGGTCTCTTGGGAAGAGACTTTCTCTGGATGGGTCTCTGTCGAGGATGCGGCCTCAGGGAAGGCCTCCGTCGAGGATGCGGCCTTTAGAAAGGCCTCTGTCGACCTGGATGCAGCCACTGGTACTGCCGACATCCTGGGGGCAGCCACCGGAAGTGCAGACGCCCTGGGGGCAGCCACTGGAACTGCTGACGCCTTGGATGCAGTCGCTGGCACTGCTGACGACCTGGACACAGTCACTGGTACAAACGTACGAGACGCGGAAGTGGGCACGAGTGGGAGTGACGTGGCTGTCTGTGTCGGAAAGGTCCGTGGTGCAGGTGTAGGCACGCCTGGGGGTGACTCGACTGTCCGTTCTGCCAATGTGCGTGGTGCAGGAGTCGGCGGTACTAACAGTGCAACCGTGGAGACTGACGGGCCTAACATGGGACTAGAGGAGTCAGAAACGGATCCGTGCACTATAGCTGGTTCGGACACAGAAGTGGAGAGGCAGGAAATAGGTCTCTCACTGACCAGAGGTCCGGATACGGAACTAGGGCGGTTAGACATAGGATGTACGTGAACCGGGGGCTCAGGTATGAGTGTAGAACGCGTAGAGACACGGTTTTTGGGAAGCAGACTACCACGAACTAGGTCACTGGACGTTACGCGCGCATGTTGACGCTTAACTAGAGCGGTCCGGCTGGCGGCAAGCTGGGGATCCAGCACATGACCCACCAAGGCTGGCCAGACAGGGAGAGCGATAGGGCTATCGTAACGGATCACACCACAGGGGAGCTCTGGTTCGCTTGCGGAGCATTCTTGTTCGGAGAAGCCCGAGCCCGTGAAACCCCGTGAGGACCCAAAGGCAAACTCCAGCAATTCCAGGAACTGACCGGAGGTTCCGGCTTTGAGTATAGGCCAAAGCCGGGCGGCCCAAGTTAGGGCTTCACCAGAAAGGTGGAGCACTAAGAAGGACACTTTGGCATACTCATAGTCAAAAGGCACGAGACCAAAATACTGCTCGCACCGTTCCACGATTGGCCGGCAGGTGGCAGGATCGCCGTTGAAACGGCCGAGGGAAAACGAAAAACCAAAAGAACCTGCCGTCTCCATAGGGCGGATTATTCTGTACGCCGGGAGGGGCAGGAGATGAGGAGACGAGCGCCAGGTTCAAAGTAAAACAGTTGGGATTATTGAGAACAAACAGGAAAACAAAACAGCGAACTGAAAAGCGGTGAGGAACCAAAAGGGTGTGAAACGCCAACCCGGCCGATGAAAGCCGGAAAACGGGATGAACGAAAACACAAAAACAAAGAAGGAACTTAAATGTGCAATAACCTTGAGACTCTAGGAGGTGAAAATGGGAACGGAACGAACGTGGACACGAGATCGAGCTAGGATGCGCGCGAGGTGGAACCAGGTGAGGCACGTAGGGACGCGAGCGGCATGGACGTGACAAGAGTGACATCAATAATCCGCGATGACGGTGAGGTGAGTGCGGCTTATATGGAGTGTGGATGTGATGAGGAAAACTAGGAACAGGTGCGTGTGGTCGTGACGTGGGCAGGTGACGCTAGGGTGGTGGCCAGCGGGCGTGACATTTACTATGTGACTTTACAGTATGCTTTACAGTCTGTAAAGAGCCATGGAATCCTCTTAGCAGCTGCCTGAGGATTTTTACAAAGCACTGGAAGGCTATGACAGTCTAAAATGGCATTAAGAAATGGGAGTTATGGGAAACATTTTAAGTCAAGACAAAATCTGGAGGAGCAAGTAAAGTCTGTTAGAATTGTTTGTAGACTGGTCACATATGCAGAGCCTCCATATTACTTGTAAGGACCTGCATGAAAATTTTCAGGTACAATCAGGTCAAGTCAAATTAAGTAAAATTGATTTATGTAGAGCTGTTTACAACATAGTTACAAAAACATTTCATGTTTTGTCTGGTCAACTTAATTTCATTTGTTAGTATACATCCATTCCGGCATTTCAGGCAAAAAGCACATTCCAAAAAAGTTGAGACATTTATCACTTTGTAATATTGCCATTTCTTCTCACAACACTTAAAAGACCTTTTGGCACAGAGGACACCATGTGCAGCAGTACGGGTTGTCTTTGCTGCATTTTTTGTTTCCGAATTCTCCACACATTCTCTGTTGGAGAAAAGTCAGGACTGCAGGCAGGCCAGTCCATTACCTGTACCCTCTATTTCCCCAGCTATGCCTTTGTAATGTTTGCAGCATGTGGTTTTTCTTTGCCTTGTTGAAAAATGCAAGGTAAATGCATGAAGGCAGCATATGTTGCTCTAAAATCTCAACGTTCTTTTCTGCATGACTGCTGCCATCACAGAAATGTAAATTACCTTTGCCATGGGCACTGACACAACCCCATACCATGACAGACCCTGGCTTTTGGACTCTTTTTGATTTAAGTCTGGATGGTCCTTTCTGTCTGGGTCACAAGGTGTTAATTTCTTCCAAAAAAGTTCAGTGTCTCCAAGTCCAGAGGGGTATCCTGAATATCACTTCAGGTCATGGTTAATATAAAGCTTCATTTTTGCACAGTGAGGTTTTAAGTGCCATTTATGAATGTAATTTCATATTGTAGTGGTTGACAAAGGTTTGCCAAAGTAATCCCCTGGTTATATCAGCTACTGATGTGTGACAGTTCTTGATGCAGTGCTGTCTGAGGGATTGGAGACCAAGGGTCTTCAGTTAAGGCACTCTTGCCCTTTTGCACTGAAATTCCTCCAGATTCCTGGAATTGTTTAATGATATTATGCACTGTAGAGGGAGAAATATGCAAATCTCTTCCAACCCTTCAAGAATCACTGTTTTTAAATTTAAATTTAAATTTAAATCATTTTTGCATGTGGATATAAATAAACAAATACCACCCATCTTTGGTCCTCATAGACTCAGTCTTTTGCAGATATAAATAAACAAATATAAAATAAAATAAATAAATAAGTAGGTCCTGGGTCCAATCCCAGGGTGGAGCAGCCTGGGTCCTTTCTGTGTGGAGTCTGCATGTCCTCCACGTGTTTATGTGGGTTTACTTCAGGTGCTCCAGTTTCCTCCTACAGTCCAAAGACATGCATGTTAGGTTAATTGATTACACTAAATTGGCATGGTTTGAGTGTGGTCTCTGGCAATAGACGGAGTGATCCGTCGGCTGGAGTATTCTTGGTCGCATCGAATGGCAGTAGGCAGACCCCGCACCGGCGGGACAAGCGCCAGGATAATGATGATGATGACTGTCTGCTATAAAATAAAAGCCAAAGAAAAAATTTAATTTTCGATACTATCAAAACTATTTCTTATTTGGGGTTGTAACTGGTGGGCTGCATGCTTGAGCTGATCAGGCTCTGTAGGTGTTTTAAATGTTAAGTCTGGTAGGTTATTAATAAATGCAGCTGAAGAAGCGGATGTAGTATTGTGCTTGGTGTGATAACGAGACAGTAGCCAGATATTATTAGTTCCATTACTCACATCTATAAAGTTATCCTTAGCTACCTGTGACTAGCGAAGGCATATATCCACATGAATGACTAATCTAGAAAATCTATGATTATGGAGCTCTCTAATGCTCCCTGTATTGTCAGGTGCCCTGGCTCCCTGATACAGTTAACAATGCTGTTAGTGTATCTAATGTCATGTATCTTAGAATAGAGTAGTCTATAACCATAGCTCTTCGAACAGACTGCTCAATAGATGTTTCACTGAGGAGGTAAAACCAGATTGAAAAGTGAACAGTCTTATCTCTATGACTATGCATGATGTATGGTATGCTTGTAAGGTACAGTGGTGTGAAAAAGTGTTTGCCCCCTTCCTGATTTCCTATTTTTTGCATGTTTGTCACACTTAAGTATTTTGGAACATCAAACCAATTTAAATATTAGTCAAATACAACACAAGTAAACACAAAATGCAGTTTTTAAATTAAGGTGTTTATTATTAAGGGAGAAAAAATCCAAACATGTATGGCCCTGTGTGAAAAAGTGATTGCCCCTTAACCTAATAACTGGTTGGGACACCCTTAGCAGCAACAACTGCAGCCAAGCGTTTGTCATAACTTGCAATGAGTCTTTTACAGCATTGTGGAGGAATTTTGACCGCTCATCTTTGCAGAATTGTTGTAATTCAGGAGTATTGAAGGGTTTTTGAGCATGAACAGTCTTTCTAAGGTCATGCCACAGCATCTCAATAGGATTCAGGTCAGGACTTGGACTAGGCCACTCAAGTCTTCATTTTGTTTTTCTTCAGCCATTCAGAGGTGGACTTGCTGGTGTGTTTTGGATCATGGTCCTGCGGCAGAACCCAAGTTCGTTTCAGCTTGAGGTCACGAACAGATGGCCAGACATTCTCCTTCAGGATTTTTGGGGTAGTTTTGGTCGGCCGGCCACTCCTGGGAAGGTTCTCCACTGTTCCATGTCTTTGCCATTTGTGCATAATGGCTCTCACTGTGGTTCGCTGCAGTCTCAAAGCTTTAGAAATGGCTTTATAACCCTTTCCAGACTCATAGATCTCAATTACTTTCTTCTCAATTGTTCCTGAATTTCTTTGGATCTCGGCATGATGTGTAGCTTTTAAGGATCTTTTCGTGTACTTCACTTTGTCAGGCAGGTCCTGTTTAAGTGATGTCCTGATTGAGAACAGGTGTGGCGATAATCAGGCCTGGGTGTGGCTAGAGACAGTGAACTCAGGTGTAATAAACCATAGCTAAGGGGGGCAATCACTTTTTCACACAGGGCCATGTAGGTTTGGATTTTTTTACTCCCTTAATAATAAACACTTTCATTTAAAATGCATTTTGTGTTTATCTGTGTTGTCTTTGACTAATATTTAAATTGCCTTGATGTTCCCGAAACACTTAAGTGTGACAGACATGCATAAAAATAGGAAATCAGGAAGGGGCAAACACTTTTTCTCACCACTGTTTGTATGGTATGTATGACTATGGTGATGCACTACTGTGACATTTTGTGCCACCAGAGTGTCTCATAATTCGTATATTACTTTTATTGTCTAAATTATTATAATTTTGCTACTGGTGATATGCACAGTGCATTCAGTAATTGGCAACACTAAAAACTAGTTGCCTGAAACAAATCATAGCATGGAGGCTAGAGGAAGTACACAAGAAAATGATGAGCTTTGGAGACAGTGGGTAAATGTGTCGATGTTACTTATTGATCTGTGTTCTGTTGCAGAGAGACATGATCTTCCAGGAGAGAGATCTGGTTTCTGGATATGTAGAGTAGGGGATGCGAAGGGAATTACAGAGAGTGGGATGTAGCCTAAGTATTGTTTGTTTCATGAGCAGATGAATAAGGCTAAACACCGCACAGTGTGGTCTTGGCATGAAAAAAAACAAAGCAGCAAGGCAATATAGTACACTTAAATGCATAGCTGAAATTAATCCAAATTTCAAATCATGCATTCACAGAGTACCCATCCCCACCTTTTCAGCTGCACAATTAAAGCTCCCCAGTGAGCTTGGGGCTATCACAGGTCATATAGCATGTCTGAGGAAGCTCCGGTATGTTCCATTGCTTTGCTGTTAGTTTGATTGATCTTGTATAATGGATCCTGTATAATGGTTGTTGTAGAGCCCAATCTACTGAAAGGTCAAACTGGATTAAGTGATTATTTCAACTCTAATGGTCTGCTTATTCTGCTGAAGTACATGCACATATAAAACCAAGTGTAGTTAACTGTATGCAGACGATGTCAGGTGTAAACTGATCCCACCTTAAGAAACACTTTAACAGATGCACAACACCAGACCAAGCAATACAGCACTTTTTCTAAACCAAATGCTGCCTTTTGGGTAATTGGTTTGGATACACACAAATGAAATATACAATTATATTTTATTTGTATTTAATGATCTAAGGAATTTAAATGGAAGTAATTTGTCTTTATCCATGTTTTCACTCTATCAGTGGATAACAGCTTTAACAGCTTTAATGGCAAATCCTGGATATCGGTATGATGCATTATTAGCTAACAGGTATATGAATGACTGTTTAACTTTTTGTTTCATTTAAATGACAAAACAGACATTTCATTAAAATAAACCCCAGATACACTTTGAATAATAACTGTAATTAATATATAACTATAATATTAATATCAATGTAATATATAAATATACTATGTTAGAATAAATAATAATCATTAAAAAGAAAATGACAATGTTGCAAAAAATAGGTCATTATAAGCAACACTGCTAACATCTAAATTTAAAAGTGCTGTTTTCTTTGTTTGGTGTTGATATGCTCCTGGTTTCCATGCTCTAGCTGTCACGACGTGGCCTAACGGGCATGTAGGAGACGTGTGCAGGTTCAATCGTAATAACCATGCTTCTTATTTATTGGTGATATAAGCAGACGTCACAACAAAACATGAACATTATCATAAGCAGGCTTTACCACAGAGCACTAACAAAGGAGGGCTTTACCGCTAAACACTAAAAAGGCGGGCTTTGCCGCTGAACACTAACAAAGCGGGCTTTACCGCGAAACATAAACATAAGCAGGTTTTACCACAAGGCACTAACAAAGCGGGCTTTACCGCGAAACATAAACATAAGCGGGCTTTACCACAAGGCACTATCAAAGCGGGCTTTACCGCGAAACATAAACATAAGCGGGTTTTACCACAAGTCACTAACAAAGCGGGCTTTACCACAAGGCACTAACAAAGCGGGCTTTACCGCGAAACATAAACATAAGCGGGCGTTACCACAAGGCACTAACAAAGCGGGCTTTACCGCGAAACATAAACATAAGCGAGCTTTACCACAAGGCACTAACAAAGCGGGCTTTACCGCGAAACATAACATATAAGCGGGCTTTACACAACCGCGACTAACATAAACATAGAACGATAAGCGGGCTTTAACCGAAAACAGAAACACAAACATAAGCGGGCTTTACCGCTAACACTAACAAACATTTGTCTACTTGCGGCTACCGCAAGGCAAATTACAAAAGCAGGCTCACAGTGAGACAACACATAAATCCCTCGTGGAGAAGAGAGCGAACGAGAACACGAGAGTGGCCGAAAGCCGCAAAACCACCGCACAGTCAAAAGGTCTTCAGACCAGGAACAATACCCCGCGATGAGGGAGAGCTAGGGCCCTGCCTAAATACAGTCCTGGACAGCAGAAAGTAATCCAAACAAGTGCCCTAGCTTCTCCCTCGGCGGAGCACTGCAAAAGTCATGTCCGGATTGCCCCCTGGCGGCGAGGAGGGGCATAGCGAGTCCAAGTCCAGCTTCACTAGTTGTTGCAATTGTAATTAATTACACGTAGCTTGATTATTTTAATTAAAATCAGTTTGTTTATTATTAAAACCATATTGCATACATTTTGAAATCCCAAAAGATCACACTATATGTATTTTTGTTAAGTAAGAAAAAAATCATAAATTGGTGTTGTTGGGTCTAGTGTTGATGTAGTGTGTCTAAGAGAAACATCATTGTTAGGTTAGTTTGGTTTGGTTTTGTGAAAAAACAAACAAAAAACAACAAAAACACTGGATGGTAAACATATAAAAATGTTTTGACTTTTTTTTACATGTTATAAACCTGCTTAATCTATCTCACATTCATGGAGGTCTGGAGACTTTCCCTGAGGAACAAGGGACATAGGTGTAATCTGGAGAGCCTGAAAGGCCTCTCTCCCTCAGACAATATGTCAATAATATCTGCATGGGATTCTCTACCCGTCTGGGATGTATATATACTGTAAATAAAATAAAAATGTATGTTATTACAAACCACTAATATAATGTAGGCCTTTACTATGCATTTAGACAGCACATAATAGCATATGCCATTCCATATGACATTCTTCAGATTATCTTAAAGGAAAAATACAGTGGTGCTTGAAAGTTTGTGAACCTTTTAGAATTTTCTAGTTTTCTGCATAAATATGATCTAAAACATCATCAGATTTTCACACATGTCCTAAAAGTAGATGAACCCAGTTAAACAAATGAGACACAAATGAGATATTATACTTAGTCATTTATCTATTGAGGAAAATGATCCAATATTACATATTAGTGAGTAGCAAAAGTATGTGAACCTCTAGGATTAGCAGTTACTTTGAAGATAAAATTAGAGTCAGGTGTTTTCAATCAATGGGATGACAATCAGGTGTGAGTGGGCCCCCTGTTTTATTTAAAGAACATTGATCTATCAAAGTCTGCTCTTCACAACATGTTTGCGGAAGTGTATCATGGCATGAACAAAGGAGATTTCTGAGGACCTCAGGAAAAGAGTTGTTGATGGTCATCAGGCTTGAAACGGTTACAAAACCATCTGTAAAGAGTTTGGTCTCCACCAATCCACAGTCAGACTGATTGTGTACAAATGGAGGAAGTTCAAGACCATTGTTACCCTCCTCAGAAGTGGTCGACCGACAAAGATCACTCCAAGAGCAAGGCATGTCTGCTAAATGCTGTAAATTCCTTCATGTAATAGGCTTTCCATCATTGATGGAACTATGAATTCTGAATTATATCAGAGAATTCTAAAGAAAAATGTCCGGACATCTGTCCAAGAACTGAATCTCAAGAGAAGGTGGGTTATGCAGCAAGACAACGACCCTAAGCACACAAGTCGTTCTACCAAAGAATGGTTAAAGGAGAATAAAGTTAATGTTTTGGAATAGTCGAGTCAAGGTCCTGACCTTAATGCAATCGAAATGTTGTGGAAGGACCTGAAGCGAGGAGTTAATGTGAGGAAACCCACCAACATCCCAGAGTTGAAGCTGTTCTGTACGGAGGAATGGGCTAAAATTCCTCCAAGCCGGTGTGCAGGACTGATCAACAGTTACAGGAAATGTTTAGTTGCAATTATTGATGCACGGGGGATACTGTAAACAAAGATACTGTAAGCAAAGGTTCACAAACTTTTGCCACCTATTGATATGAAATATTGGATCATTTTCCTCAATAAATAAATGACCAAGTATAATATTTTTGTGTCATTTGTTTAACTGGGTTTTAGGTCACATTTATGCAGAAATATAGAAACTTCTAAAGGGTTCAGAAACTTTCAAGTACCACTGTAAATCTGTTATAATATGCTCATCACCAAAACCTACATTGACAATTGTGTGTGTCCATTCTTCACTTGTGTAGAACAGGCACTGTGAGTGCTGGCTCAGTATATTGTTTGGTCTTAAAAATGACTTTGGAAACTGCCTGCTTTGGTGAGAATGAAGTCATCAGCTTCAGTGAGTTGTATACAGAAGGAAAGTAGTGATGTCGAGTGAATCTCATGTCAGACAGAGAAAAGGATGACAGAGAGAAATGAACTCTGGATGCAGACTGTGTTGTAATAACGGCAATTGGGTGAAATTCTCATTCTCATTGTGTGATTGACGTGTGCTTTGTATCGACACTAAACAACAATATCCTGTGCAACTGAAAAATGTTACCTGTGTTAAGGCTGAGACCACCAGAGAGTGTTTTTGTTTGGGGCAACTGAGGCAGAGAGTTAGTAGTGATATGACCATGTGTTTATATAGAGAAAAAAAATCTACTAATGACTGCCTCTTTAAAGCAGTCTCTCGGAGGGATTGTGTTCTGTACACAGAGATCTAGTATTTTACATAACATTTTCCAAACCAAGCAATATAAAGCAAACAAACAGGACTCACTGTCTTTGCTCACACCTCATTGTGTATATATATATATACAGCAAAGACAGTGAGCTGTGAACATATACATATTCGTTATATATTCATATGTACACACAGTGGGGCAAAAAACTTAGGAAGATGAGAGAGGTCTGTAATTTTCATCATCGGTAAACTTCAATGAGAGAGAAAATGAGAAACAAATCCAGGAAATCACATTGTAGGATTTTTAAAGAATTTAATTCTAAATCATGGTGGAAACAAAAGTTTCACCATGATAACAAAAGTTCAACTCAATACTTTGTAACATAACCTTTGTTGGCAATGACAGAGGTCAAACGTTTCTTGCAAGTCTTCACCAGGTGTGCACACACTGTAGCTGGCTGTTGTTGGGCAACACGGACTTTCAACTCCCTCCACAAATTTTCTGTGGGGTTGAGGTCTGGAGATTAGCTAGGCCACTCCAGGACCTTGAAATGCTTTTAACAGAGCCACTCCTTCATTGCCCGAGCAGTGTGTTTGGAGTAATTGTCATGCTGGAAGACCCAGCCACGTTCCATCTTCAATGCTCTCACTGATGGAAGGAGGTTTTGGCTTATGTCACAATACATGGCCCCGTATGTTCTTCCCTTAACACAGATCAGTCGTCCTGTCCCCTTTGCAGAACAACAGCCCCAAAGCATGATGCTTCCACCCCCATGCTTCACAGCAACTATGGTGTTCTTGGGATGCAACAAGTTGAATTTTTACCAAAAAGTTCTATTTTGGTTTCATCTGACCACATTGATATCTCCCAATCCTCTTCTGGATCATCCATATGCTCTCTGGCCAAACTTCCACATGGGCCTGGACATTTGTATGGCTTAATCAGGGGGACACGCCTGGGAGCTGCAGGATCTGAGTCCCTCTCGGAGTAGTGTTACTGTATCGTATGTATGATGGTAGCCCTTGTTACTTTGGTCCACAGCTCTCTGCAGGTCATATCAGGTCCCTCAGTGTAGTTAGGGGATTTTTTGCTCACGTTCATCATGATCATTTGACCCCACGGGATGAGATCTTGAATGGGACCCCCAGACGAGGGAGATTACTCACTGTCTTGTATGTTTTCATTTTCGTACAAGTTTTACAACAGTTGATTTATTTACAAAAACCTGCTTGCCTATTGTAGATTCGCTCGTCCCAGTCTGGTGCAGGTCTACAATTTTCTTCCTGGTGTTCTTCAACAGCTCTTTGGTTTTTTCCATGGTTGAGTTTGGAGTCTGACTGTTTGAGGCTGTGGACAGGTGTCTTTTATACAGGTAACGAGGTCAAACAGGTGCCATTAATACAGGTAATGAGTGGAGGAGAGAAGAGTCTGTGAGAGCCAGAAATCTTGCTTGTTTGTCAGTGACCAAATACTTATTTTTCACCATGATTTACAATTAAATTCTTTAAAAATCCTACAATGAGATTTGCTGGATTTTTTTTTCTCCTTTTGTCTCTCATAGTTGAAGTGTACCTATGATGAAAATTACAGACCTCTCTTATCTTTCTAAGTTGGAGAACTTGCACACATATACATATACACACACATATACTTCTCAAAAAAATAAAGGGAATAAACGGTACACTTGGAGTTATATTGTGTTGTTTTAGTGTTCCCTTTATCTGGAGCAGTATGTGTGTGTATATATATATATATATATATATATATATTTTGTCTTTTCTTTGGCCATATTTGAATCCTGAAATCTACTATAAAATATTATGGTGAGTTAGACATACTGATTGTGTGTGTTTGTCTGTGTGTGTGTGTGCACGTGTGAACGCTCCACCACTTAATTTCCTTCATTTAGGTTACTGTCTAGCAAATGTTTCTTGCTGTGATTAAGTGCATGTGTGTCAGTAAAAAGGGCAAAACATTGTTCTATGGTCAAACAGCCAGTTTCTGACAGCTTTACATCATAATTAATCTGCGAGCAAAAACAAAATGTTACAGTCGTATGAAAAAGTTTGGGCACCCCTGATAATTTTATGATTTTAGTTTATAAATCATTGGTTGTTCAGATCAGCAACTTGAGTTAAATATATCATATAGCAGATGAACACAGTGATATATTTGAGAAGTGAAATGAAGTTTATAGGATTTACAGAAAGTGTGCAGTAATTATTCAAACAAAATTAGGCAGGTGCATAAATTTGGGCACCCAACAGAAAAATTACATCAATATTTAGTAGATCCTCCTTTTGTAGAAATAAAAGCTTCCTACAGCTTCCAGTCTGGATTCTGGTTGAAGGTGCTTTGGACCATTCTTCTTTAGAAACATCTCCAGTTCAGTCAGGTTTGATGGTTTCCGAGCATGGACAGCTCACATTTGTCTAGGGACTGAGATGGCCATTCCAGAATGTTGTACTGGTTCCTCTGCATGAATGCCTTAGTAGATTTTGAGCAGGGTTTTGGGTCGTTGGCCTCGGTGCAACTTTGTCACTGATTCTTGAACATTGTTCTCAAGAATCTGGAGATATTAACTGGAATATGCGATCCTCAACTTTAACAAGATTCCTAGTACCTGCACTGGCCACACAGTCCCGCAGCCTGATGGAACCGCTACCAAATTTTACTGTGGGTAGCAAATGTTTGTCTTGGGATGTGTGCCGCTCCTTGTTATGTCCAAATAACTCAATTTTAGTTTCATCAGTACACAGCACTTTATTCCAAAATGAAGCTGGATTGTCCAAATGTGCTGTAGCACACCTCAAGTGACTGTGGCGTGTCTGCAGAAAAGGCTTCTTCTGCATTACTCTCCCATACAGCCTCTCCTTGTGCAAAGTGTGCTGTATAGTTGAACGATGATTAGTGACACCATCTGCAGCAAGATGAGGTTGTAGGTCTTTGAAGGTGGTCTGTGGCTTGACTATGACTGTTCTCACCATCCTTCGCCTCTGCCTATCTGAGATTCTTCTTGGTCTGCCACTTCGGGAGTTCCTTAACTAGAACTGTGTCTGTGGTCTTCCATTGCGTCACTATGTTCCTCACAGTGGAAACTGACAGCTGAAATCTCTGAGAGAGCTTTTCCCTTTCCCTGAACCATGATGTTGAACAACCTTTGTTTTCAGGCCATTTGAGATTGTTTTGAGGCTCCCATGTTGCCACTCTTCAGAGAAGATACAAAGAGGAGAAAAACTTCCAATTGGCCACCTTAACACTTTCTCATAGTTGGATTCACTTGTGTATGTAGATCAAGGGTCAATGAGCTTACAAAACAAATTTTGTGTTCTCATAATTAGTGCTAAAGGTATTCAAATGACAAGGGTGCCCAAATTTATGCACCTGCCTAATTTAGTTTGAATAATTACTGCACACTTTCTGTAAAACTTATAAACTTAATTTCACTTCTCAAATATCACGGTGTTCATCTGCTATATGATATATTTACCTGAAATTGCTGAGCTGGACAACCAATGATTTATAAAGAAAATCATGAAACTTATCAGGGGTGCCCAAAAGTTTTCATACGACTGTAGGTTTGGTTAAATGCCATTTCAGACTGTATATTGTATTACTTTGACTGTACTCACCAGGAGAGTTTGAATCTTATATCAAGATTTGGGCTCATCATTTTTTTTGAGTAGGATATTGGCCATATAGGGTTAAGGGACTACGATGACTAAGCCCCCCCCCACGTTTTTTGTTCCCAACCTGGCGTACATACGAATAGACTGTAATTAACCGATCGTTGGACTCATGCCTCCATGCCGAACCGGACGTCGCCCGCATGGAATAGCGACGTATGTCTCCGATAGCTCTAGCGAGGCTTAAGTTTAAGTTTCTTGCTGTCTTCCAATCGCCGAGAAAGACTCCACACCCCCACCCCCCCTCGCTAGTCGAGCTCAGCACTTAATGAAGACGGAAAATGCAACTGCATATAAAAAAAAACCCAAAACCAAACAAACAAATAAAAAAACCTTGCTTGGTGTTTTGTTGATTACCACATCAGATCCCTAGCAGGTTCTGGTTGGATGTGTTCTTGGGCGATGCTTATTTGTTCTAACCTGAGCTTTGTCTAATAAAAATATATAAAACATTCTTTAAGTCACTTGGCTAACGGTTTGTCTGTTAAATGCTTAATGTAAATGTAACATGTAAATGAGTTTGCTTGCCTCCCTGTGTCGTTGTAGGTTTACTCAGGTTCTCTTTTTTCTCCCAAATTCCAAAGGCACATTGCATGTTTAGGTCAATTGGTGTTGTAAAGTGTCCTTAGCGTGTGAGTGTGTGTATGAGTGCGTGCCCTATGTTGGATTGGTGCCCTGTCTACAGTTGTTCCTGCCTTGTGCCCTGTGTCGCCGGCTTAACAAAATAAAATGGGCTTCTATCTGTAACATGATCAAGATGTCCTATTTTTAAATTCTGATTAACTTTAGTAGGCTAACACTGGACGTTCTTGTGAAATTTCTTCTCTCCTGAGTGATAGAGTGAGAATTTGTTCTTAGTATTGGCCAACAGGATAGAGACATAATATGAAAATCCTTTACATCCATGTCATTTCATAACAAAAAAAGGTTATGTTTTGGTATACCCGTCATATTTTGGGGTTTTATTTCCTTTACTACTAGGCTAAACACATGTATGCTTGTTTTAGTGCTGCTTTTGAAAGTGTTTTAATAGATTTGACAACCCTAAGATATAATTGGGTTAAGATCCAATATTGAATGCGTTGTTTTAAAAAGACAAGCATGATGTATTTTTGTCATAGTATAAACATCACAGTAGCTAGTGATCAATGTCTCAGTGAATGTGTATGCTGTGTATATGTGTGCATTATGTGGCATTGCGCTTGTGCCCTGTGATAGACTTCTCACCTTGTGCTCTGTGCTACTGGTTATGCCCTGGTCTCTGCGGTGGTGGACGAGTGTATTAGACCACTGTACCACCCAAGCACTGTTATTATTTTTATTTGTTTATTTCTTCCAATTAAGACCTGGTCATAGTGGTTTCGGTCCATATCCCTGGAGGACACATGGCACAGATATAAGTGTGCCCTGGATGCCAGTCCATCGCAGGCCATTATTACTGTTTTATTATTATTGACGATGAATGAGGAAGTGAGAATTTTAAAACTGTCTGTGCATTTAGTGCAACAAAAAGAATGCTCTGTATTTTATTGCGGAAACTCTGAAGCACAAAAGCATCCAATTAAGAGGCTGCTTGATGACTTTGTTGAGTTTTGTCTTGCCCTAAGCCACTAGAGACTGCGGTGCTTTACTTCATCTGCTTAATGTGAATTTATTCTTGCTCTCATCCTTACTGCGCTGTAGAGAGTTAGAGTTAGAAAACCTTGCAAAAGGCATTTTTAAAGACCTGATATCATGTTTCTCATCCTCTTATTCTGTATATCTGATGAATTCCATCATGACTGATGTAGATTTCCAGTTCTCTTGTACTCTTAAGGAGCAGTACAGTGGCTCAGTGAGTAGCACTGTCACCTCACAGCGAGAAGGTCCTGGGTTCAATCCCAGTGGTCTAGGTCCGTTCTGTGTGGAGTCTGCATGTCCTTTCCATGTCTGTGTGGGTTTACTCTGGGTACTCTGCTCTCCTCTCACAGTCCAAAGACATGTCTCTAAAGTGCCCCGTGAGTGTGAGTGTATGTGCCCTACGATGGACTGTTGCACTGTCCAGGGGTGTTCCTGCCTTGTGCCCAATGTCGCCATCTACACACTGGCACTCTCACGATCTTGTCCAGGATTAAGTGGATAAGAAAGTGAATGTTCTCTTCAAGTATTCACATGATGTGAATATCTAATGATCTCTAAGCTGTAGCCCAAAAGCGATGGATGAAAAATACTTAGTTATTTTTGTACATGTATATGTGCACTTTTTTCCTGCACAGACATGTGCCTCTGGTCTCACGGGACCTAACAATATCAAACTGTCTCCCAGTGATGATTAATTGAGGCTGAGTGAAGATTTTTCAGCTCACTTTGTGGAGTTTATTTCCTTTTAAAGCATGTGAGGGAGTCAACAACAGTCTTATTATTTCTTCTGAAAATGTGTGAACGCCTTCATTAAGTGAAAGATCCTGATCTTCACTGCGCTCGTTGGTCTTTTGCGCATTCTATTTTTAAAAATGTGTGTTTTTTTAATACAGTAGCCAGGCATTGTTGTATGGTGGATATTTCCATAGATACAGCTTTCTCTAAGCTATGTTTATCACCTTCTCCTACAGCGAAGGTTTGTTGGATTGATGTCTACTGACAACTAAATTAATCAAAAGTGAAGACCTGTCTAATTTTATGACTGAAAACAAGTCACACACTTAAATGCGACCCCCCAAGTCACATATAAATAGATGTAACTAGATTTTGCCTCACAGTGTTAAAATATTATAGAACTACATACTGTACTGTCTGTTTTTGATATTTTGCTTCTCTCTGTGTCACTCATTTACTCAACCTTTGCTGCAAGAGACATTACAGAAAGACACTTGGTTATCTTGGATCACAAGGTTGTGCCAGAATTGGTTGTTCTATAATTGATTGTACCAAAATGTAAGCAAGACAGTGAGGTTTGGTTATGATTAAACAACAGTATGCTTAAACACCACTCACACTGCTGCCAGTGTCACAGCATCTAGGCTGGGAAGAGGAATAGTGTTCCATGTGCCCCAGTAAAATGTTGCTGTGCCCCACTAAAATCACAGTGATAAAGAGTCAATAAGAACACCAAAAGGCTTTCAGTTTTATCCTAGATTGCTGAGCACATCATACAAATTCACTCCATAATGCCACAGTATTTTTCCAAAAGCTTGAGCAACTAATGCATTCCATCGGAGTAATGATCAATTATAACCTACCAACAATACATTGCAGACCACTCAAGCAATAACATTAATTAGATTAACAAAGGAACCAGTTACGTTAATGAAGGCTAGCTAGAACCAGGGCCACTGATAATGGAAGCCTGCAAAATGAATGTTGGAATATAAATAATATAGCAGTAAACTACTCATTTTGATGGACTGTGTTATTTTAGCTAGCACAAAATAATGTGGCATATACCAAAGATCACTTTTTCAGGTAGTTTTATGATTTCACATGTAGTTTTATGACAAAGGAATTATGTGATAAGTGTGTGTGTGTGACAATAACACTAAAAATAAATGTAAACAATTAGACAATAAATGAGCCTTTTTCATTAAATGAGAGAACAATCAGAGCATGGAGCAGGAGGGATAATAGGAACAGTACAGTGAGAAGGAGAACGAGAGAATACCACAGGGAGAAAAAGGAAAGGGGTATCAGATGGAGCAGTTCTGGCAAATGATGGTGGCAGTCTGAAGAGATGTAGACTGTTTTATTTGTTCTATAAATTGCACATAATACTAAGTTAATGTAATTAACAAAAATGATAATCATAAGAAAATAATCATGTCTTCTCAATTGAATGTTAAGCCACTTATTTCACCAGATGTACAGTTGTGAGTACCCCTTGACACCCCTGGGGTGTGTGTATATATTCATATTTATATATTCTTCATATTCCTAATTTTCACCTCTCCTGCAAGCAGATAGTCTCACCATTTCTCTCAGTTTTTTCTCTAATAGCAGCAAACCAGAGAAAGCCTGGGGGCAATCATGACTAGTGAAAACAGAGAGTAGGCTAGGCATACTGCTGCTTCATTTGAATCAGTGTTGTGAGTCTGGCCTGACACTGTTTTTATGCTGCAGTCCACTGTACTTTGTCTGGCAAATTCACAAAGCATCATAAGAGAGCTTACGTTAATTACTACAGCTAGTTTATTTTACAACCGCAACTGAGAAAAAGCTGGGGTGGTCAGCAAAATTGGAAAAAAATGCAGTGTGTCATACATTTACTTTGACTTTTATATTGCAGACTGTATGAACCTAAGACCCGCATTTCATGCCTACGGCACATTCCAAAACAGTTGGGACAGTGAATATATATACTGTATTGCCAAAAGTATTCACTCATCCATCCAAATCATTGAATTCAGGTGTTCCAATCACTTCCATGGCCACAGGTAAAAATATATATGTATAAAATCAAGCACCCAGGCATGCAGACTGCTTCTACAAACATATGTGAAAGAATGGGTCACTCTCAGGGGCTCAGTGAATTTCAATGTGCTACCGTGATAGGATGCCACCTGTGCAACAGGTCCAGCCATGAAATTTCCTTGCTACTAAATATTCCACAGTCAGCTGTCAGTGGTTTTATAACAAAGTGGAAGTGATTGGGAACGACAGCAACGACGGCCATGCAGTGGTAGGCCACATAAAATGAGTGTGGTCAGCAGATGCTGCGGCGCATAGTGCACAGGGGTCGCCAACTTTCTGCAGAGTCAATCACTACAGACCTCCAAACTTCATGTGGCCTTCAGATTAGCTCAAGAACAGTGCATAGAGAGCTTCATCGAATGGGTTTCCATGGCTGAGCTGCTGCATCCAAGCCTTATATCACCAAGCACAATGCAAAGTGTCAGCTGCAGTGGTGTAAAGCACGCTGCTACTGGACTCTAGAGTAGTTTAGACGTGCTCTGTGGAGCAGTGGAGTGATGAATCATGCTTCTCCCTCTGGCAATCTGAGGGACAAGTTTGGGTTTGGCAGTTGCCAGGAGAACGGTACTTGTCTGTCTGCATTGTGTCAAGTGTAAAGTTTGGTGGAGTGGGGATTATGGTATGTGGTTGTTTTTCTGGAGTTGGGCTCAGCCCCTTATTTCCAGGAACTCTTCATGCTTCAGCATACCAAGAGATTTTGGACAATTTCATGCTCCAAACCTTGTGGGAACAGTTTGGGGATGACCCCTTCCTGTTACAACATGACTGCGCAGTGCACCAGTGCACAAATCAAGGTCCATAAAGACATGGATATGCAAGTCCTGACCTCAACCCGATAGAACAACTTTCTTTGGTGTTGGACCTTCTCATCCAGCACCAGTGTCTGACCTGACAAATGCGCTTCTGGAAGAATGGTCAAAAATTCAAATAAACACTTCTAATCCTTGGTGACCTCCACAAGAGTTGAAACTGTTATAGCTGCAAAGCATGGGCCGACATCATATTAAATCCCATGGATTAAGAATGGGATGTCACTCAAGTTCATATGCGTGTGAAGGCAGACAAGCAAATACTTTTGGCAATATAGTGTATATATAAATACATATGGTAAAGCACACTTCAGACTATGCAGAATGAATGACATAAGGTATGAGGTGTATGAAGGAGCACGGTAGGATAATCAAACAGGGGAACAAAATGTGACCCAGGAGGTAATAGGTTTAACTAAAGGTGGTTATTGATTATTACCAAATTTGCCAAAATATATGCATATACTGTTTTCCCCCACTGAATGTATTCAGTAAGTTGATCTCTGCATTGTCTAATGGTTATTTTCCTCAGTAAAATATTTTTATGCGGTTGTAAGAGCTGTTAGTAAGGTTTTATTTAAGTGGTTGGGTATAGAAGGTGAAACTATATCACCTAATAAACACAAAGATGGGTGTAGTGGGATTTATCTGCCACAGGTGTGAGGTATCAGTAATTGCTTCTTGCCAGAAAGGCTTTATGGGTGGACTGTGCCAGAATGAGTGTTGGAAATATGTCTGTACGTGTTATGCGTGCCCTATGGTTAATAGCGTATGAAATAAGTTGGTTCCAAATGTCAGTGGTGGTTATGAGTGATAGGTTTTTATCTCATGTTTTGTACAGTAAAAAAGAGTCAGAGCAGCTGATTAAATTGTTTATGTTTTAGGTTACATTTTTGTGTTTTATTGATTTCCTCTGTCAGGATAGGTTGCATTTGATTACAACCATTTTGATATTTTTAGTTTTATAGTTATGTAATAGTTATATCTGCCAATATATTTCAATTGTTGGTATCACAGGAATGTGTTATGATTCATAGTGTATTTCTGACGTATGTCCTGAAAGGAAATTAATTTGGAATTTTTGGTATATGCTGAATAATAGGCTGAAGTTACTACCTTTATCCCATTCCCTAAGTATATTGGTTACTGGCTGTGCCGAAAATCTGGATTGTTATATATGAGGTGTAACTGTGTAGGAGTTTATTGTGATGCTAGGTATTTGAAGGATTTTTCTATCAGGGTTTCAGAGTGGTAGAGATGGTGATTGGTAGATTTAAAGCAACTGTGCTGTTTGATGCATTAACTGAAAAGTGGGAGGTCATATATCCTTATTTCTTTACAACAGTTGTGAAATTTGCCACAGGTGTCTACTTTCCACACAAGCACTTGAAGAGCTAGTAGATTCACTTGCAGAAACTTCTATCTTGAGAGTACTGCCCCATAAATCAGTGTTAATGTTCATGGATGTCTTGCTTCTGCAGTAACAGCAAAAGTGGATGGCTGAACCGAAGCCTGAAAACTCAAAAACAAATGTGCTGGAAGCATGTGGGTGTAATGTTGTTTTTCATAATCATAGAAAACAAAAAGGATATGCAGCTGAGTAAAAAAAAATTTGGTGTACAGTAAAATTATACATTTTCTTTTACAATGTAGTGAAGTGAAAGCGAAAATTGTCTGAAAAAAACATACTACTGAGGAAACGTTTTAAAGATCTATTTATGTACAGTACAGTAAGTATTTATTATTGATTACTATATCCCACCGCTTTGCACTGAAGTAGTTCAATTTAAAATAATAATATACACCATTCAGTAGGATGAAATCAGTTAATCATAAACTTTACATGATCAGTTTAATGTAGAAGTGGGCTCAGTGGGTAGAACAATTGTGGGACTTGCTACATGAAGGTCGAGTGGTATGTTTATGGAAAAACCCCAGCCATTTGCGCTGCACTCCTAGTGCTTGGATAAATGGGGAAGGTTGTGTCAGGTATGGCATGTGATGTAAAACTGGTGCCAAATCCAATATGCGATGATCTGCTGTATCATTGTTAACATAGAAATGGTAGAAGTTTGGAACTTACATGACTCCTGTATTTTTATATTTGTAGACATTTTAATTAATACTGTTTTATGTTTCCATTAGAATTTATTTCCAATAGAGTGTGAAGATTTGACTCAGGATAAGAGAGGTGGAGTTAAAATGACCCGCCTTCACTAAACACCTAAAATAAAGCAGCTTAATTGAACTTTAAACCACAGATATATTTTTCATGAAGAAACAATCTGTCATTCCTTTCAAACTTACAAATATCTGGGGCTTTCCCTCTTTAATAGAGGGAAATTGCATTTAAGCAGTGGACACCACTTGATGGAAGTGGGAGTATGTCACATATGTGCAAGTCACAAGCAAGTCCCTGTGGTAATATTCACGTAACTGCTATAAGTCCCTGCTATTAGTCAAGTAAGTCATATGAAATTATAATGCTCTAACTCCACTTTCCACATTAAAATCAGTCAAATGACAATGGTCATAAAGAGTTCAATACCTTAAAATAAAGGTTACCCTTGCTTAGCACTTGTTTGACTGGCCAAAAAGTTAGCTTAAAAGACACAGTCATGTACCTTTCTTTGTGGTGTTCCTTATGGTGGTCGTGTCTGATTTTTAATCTATAGATTTTGATATCGATGTTCTCTTTCTACTAATTTAACTGACAACATAATCCCTGAATAAAAACTTCACTATATTTGGAATAGCCACTTTCATGGTAGGAGCATCTTCATATTCCCAGAAATCGAATCAGTTCATCTGGACATAAGATTTTGTGGGAGAAACATTTTTGTAAAAAGAGTACACCTCTCACCATATTACTACACTACAATCACAGCTATTCCCCCAATCCTGTATGAATGGCACACGTGGCCATTGTCATTAATAGCTATGGCAATCTGCATATTAAACTGATCACTTGTTCCTTTGTTATACAATGGTGCTGGTACCGGTCATTATGCAAATGTGCAAAAGATTGGAGAAGTTTTCCTACTAGCTGAGACAAAATTCACTTAGATGAGTGACGAGACATTTCTCCCACAAAACCTTATGTCCAGATGAACTGATTCAACTTTTGGGATTTTCTCTCCTGGATTATTGAGCATGCATTAAGACAGCTTCCTCATACGCTTGTCTCTGCTGGTTTCCCGCCTTCTGATTGGTTACCAGGTTTACACACATTAAAACAGAAATCACCCAGTCATGTTTTAACAATAAAATCCCTAGAAATGCCTAACAACTTATCAAGTATAGTAAAACATATAGTAAAAATGCAACTATTTAATAAAAACTCAATTCATGTCAATTCATCTTTATCAAGTCTAAGTCGAAATATATATTCTTATATACTGTACAAGGAGGAATTCAGCTACAAGAATACTACACATCTCTCAGTTTTGAGCCATTCCCCATTGCTCAGCAGAGAGAGAGAGATACTCAGTTAACTGTCACCAGCAGTAACTTTATGGTCTCTGACTGTGTTCCCTATTAGTAATCAGTGCTTTCAAGAAATATTAATTTTGTCTGTAAATTGTGTTCATTTTGTATGCAATTGTTTTTATGTTGTCTGTGAATTTGAGTTGTGTGGGGTCATGGAGGAGATATGCTGCACATGCACAGGAAAATGCATGTAGCACACAATATTAATTACTGGTTGTGTGTGTTTTGTGGATTTTGTGTTGTGTAGATGATTTTAGATAGAGGAGGGTACCTTCAACAAAAATGCATTAGATTTGATCATTTTCACATAGTGTCACTGCCAGAGGTACAATGAGAAGATCAAATAGCTCACCATAACTGTGGTAGCCTAGTGGTTAAGGTACTGGACTTAACGACTAGGCCCAGTACCTAATCCCATTTCTGCCAAGCTGCCACTGTTTTGAGCAAGACCGTTAACCCACATTTGCTTGGGTTGTATCAGTTGTTAGCCGCTCTGGATAAGGGTACCTACTAAAACCTTAAATGTAAACGTAAATAGGGATGAAGAGAGGGAGCATCCTTACCTGGTTCCACTCTTTAGAGGAAAGCTAGGAGATGCTATATAACTGGTATAACCTGAGAGCTGAAAATGTTTTGATCCACTCAATAAATGAGTCACCAAAAACACATTTACCTAAAGCTGAGAATAAATAATACAAGTTTGTTTTATCAAATGCCATTTCTGTGTCTAATTATGATATTATTGCTTTGGCATTGTAATGAGAAGTGTGTTGAATTAAATTTTATAATCTTTGAAGATTGGGATATGATTAGGTATGATCTCTCTTTAATGAAGTCTGTCTAGTGTAGACAAATAATATGTGACACATTACTGCATCAATTCTTGCTGCCAATGTTTTACTGAAATTTTATGTCTTGCAGTCTTTATATTAGTACAATGGGGCAAAAAGTATTTAGTCAGCCACTGATTGTGCAAGTTATCTTACTTAGAAACATGAGAGAGGTCTGTAATTTTCATCATAGATACACTGCAACTATCCAGGAAATCACATTGTAGGTTAATGGGGTGCTGAGGATAAGGATAAGGTTCTGATCCTACTCTAAGATTCTACGCCCTAACGTTACCTCCGAACCTCCCGGTCCGTACGATTACTGACAATCTTCTAACTGCCAGCTACCCCACTTTCCCTGACGAAACCACGAGAATAATACCACCTAAAAGAAATGCCGTAGCGAGAAGGCAGCAAGATCGGTGATGCAGCAGCAACCTGCCAGAAATCAGGTAAGTCTTAAATACCTGAGTAAGCAGGTGCTGCCAATCTGTGATTAAACGCCAATTAAACGGGAGCATGCGCTGACCTTTAGTGTCCAAAGAATGGAAGTCAGCGTGACCTGTAACAGCACCCCCCCAAGGGGCGGCGTCCTGATGCCCCTACGTACATCCAACACCCCCTCTAGCCTGTCGGACATGTTCAGGGTTGAGTGCCTGCCGTATAGGGGTGCCCATGCAGGCAGGAGTAGTCTTCACTTTGGGGCTAAATGGCCGGGCAGGGGATAAACAATCCCAAACTGGATTTGTCTCAGGCTCAAGGCCCGAACCCGCCTCATGCAGCTGTGGCCCCTGATGGCCTGAAATAGCCTTGAATAAGGGACTGAGCAATGCGAATCGCTCGGGAGCGGAGCTTCCTAGCTCTGGGAAGCTTACTGGCGCGGCTAGCTTGGGAACAGAGCTTACAAGTGCGGCGAGCCCAGGTTCAGAGTTAGGTGGCGCTAAAGGCTCAATTATAGAGCTTAATAGCTCAGGTTTGGAGCTTGGCAGTGCCAACTGCCCAAGTATGGGGATAACGGGCATGGCAAGCTCGGGAATGGAGCCTACAAGTGCAGATAGACCAGGTTTAGAGCTAAGCGGCGCTAACTGCTCAACTATAGAGCTTACGGGGCGGTAGGCGGTGCCAAATGCTCAGGCATGGAGCTTGATTGCTCAGATGCGGAGCTTACGGCCGCAGCAAGCTCTTGTAACAGGCTAGGCAGCGCCAAATGATCAGGCATGGAACTTAATTGCTCAGATGCAGAGCTTACGGGTGTGGCAAGCTCTTGTATGGGGCTAGGTGGTGCCAAGTGCTCAGGCATGGAACTTAATTGCTCAGATGCAGAGCTTACGAGCACAGCGAGCTCTTGTACAAGGCTAGGCAGCGCTAAATGCTCAGGCATGAAGCTTAATTGCTAAGATGTGGAGCCAGGCAGTGCTAAGTGCCCAATTATGGGACTAACGAGCGCGGTGAGCTCAGGAACGGGACTTATGAGCGCGGAGTACTCAGGAACGGAGCTTATCTGCTCAGGTTTGTAGCTTACAGGTGCGGCGTGCCCAAGTACGGAACTAGGGGGCAACAAAATTGCTCAGGGACGGAGCTTACTTGCTCAGGTTCGGAGCTTACAGGCGCGACATGCTCAGGTATGGAGCTAGGGGGCGCCAGTTGCTCAGAAACGGACCTTACTTGCTCAGGTTCAGAGTTTACAGGTGCGGCGTGCTCAAGTACAGAGCTAATTGCTCAGGAACGAAGCATATCTGCTCAGGTTTCGAGCTTACAGGCACAATGTGCTCACATATGGAGCTAGGGGTCACTAACTTCTCAGCAATGGAGCTTACTTGCAGTACAAAGCTAAGCGGCGCCAACTGGTTGAGCACTGGGCTAACTTGCTCAAGCACGGCACTAATGTGCGCAGCAAGATCAGGTTTGGAGCCAAGGATCTCGGCAAGCCCAGGAACGGAGCCAAGTGGTGCTAACTGCTCAAGTACGGGGCCGACTTGCTCAAGTACAGACTCAATGTACACGTTAAGCTCGGGTGCCGAGCTGACCAGTGCTAGCTGCTGGTTTAGCAAGCTAACTTTGTCGAGAACAGAACTAATGCGCGTGGCGAGCACTGGTACAGAGCTTGGCGGCACTATTGGGTCGGGAACGAGTCTGACCTGCTCAGGTTCGAGGCGAGATAGGACGGCTGACCCAGGTGTATGGGTACGCGGATCCCACCATGGCACAGAAATCCGCTCAGCAGATGTAAAGATACTGAGCGGTTCTACCGGCCAGGCTCGAGGGTAGAGGTTAAACTCACCAGAGGGTAACAGCACCCCCGAGGGAGGGCTGGTAGTTTGTCGTCACCTGGGGCGACAGCGGCCCTTCAGAGTGGGTGGGTCGGCAGATGGGACGTGGTCAGGTGGTGACTTGGGCTTGCTAGCGGGCCCAAAGGCGATGGCCGACTACAGCAACCCTGTGTGAGGCTCGGGTGGCCGCCGACGCCTCTTACAGCGAGGTCGGCTATCCAACTGGGCGAGCTGAGGGAGTCCTGGAGACTGGCCGGACCCCCAAAAGCAAGGCGGGATCTGACCAACGACCGCCGAAGCCGTCTAGAGAGGGTGGGGACTTCCATATGGGAAGTCCCAGTAGCTAACGCTGGGTCCAGTTCGGGCTGCTGCATGCTGTGACAGGTCGCCATAGTGACTGGCTATAAAATAAAATGTTATTTTGTTATTAAATGTTATAAAATGTTTATTTTATTTCTTTAATATTTATTTTATCAGGGTAGAACCCAATGTGCGATTAGCTCCAGATGGAATTAGTGAACCAAAAGGTAGAAAAGGGAAAAAATGACTAAGCCAAGTCAGCGTGTCTGGGTATCAAACCCCGGGCTGTAACATTGCTGATACGCAGGCTTAACAGAGATCGCCATGGAGCCACGACAGCCACACCAGACTAGGAAGTTTATAAGGACCAACAAAGGCGCAGTTCAGGGACGGCCTCAAAAACAGGGCAATGGAAAAAACTTCTTAAATAACATAAAGGGTTGTCAATCAGGACTTATACAGTACTTATAACTTATAAAGCTCTACATGGCCTGGCCCCACATTATCTGAGTGAACTCTTAGAGTTTTACAATCCAACTCGTCTACTTCGTTCGCAGGGTGCAGGACTTCTTTTAGTTCCTAGAATTAAAAAAGTCACAGCAGGGGGAAAGGCTTTCTCATACATGGCCCCCCAACTATGGAATAAACTTCCCACTTTCGTTCGAGAATCAGACACCCTCCAAAGTTTTAAGTCTAGGCTAAAGACATACTTATTTACGCAGGCTTTTGACTAGATTTAGACCAGGTTGCATGGTTTGGGTTGCTGAGGCCGGAGTCTGAAGTCATGTCTGGCCTGCCTGCCTTGTCCGCTTGCCGGGAGTGTCGGGTGGGCGGTCTGGCTGAACTAGGCTTGGGTCCTCGTGATCTTGACTCATGCAACCTTGCCTTAGAATAAGGGCAGAGCTGGGGGTTTCATAGTCATAAAAGAGTCTTATGGTGATCAGAGACGTTGGGTTGGCTGTCTTCTGCCGCTCGTGGGTTTGCCAATGTCTCATGTGATCCCTCTTGGCTGTGTTTCCTTCCAGTTCTCCTCCTTTCTAGCTTTCTAGCTATGCTGCTATAGCTAATGCTGCCGGGGTCTCATGCTACACTTGGCATCAGTGATTGACATGGCATCAGTGATTGTTAATAGGACACTGTGCTCTTAATCAATAACTAATTACATTTTCTGTTTTTTCTCTCCGAGCTGTGTTCCGGCAGTTCCGGCCCCACACATGATGTACATCTGATGGAGCTCCACTGTGCATAATTCACATTTTATATTCGACCATGACTCCATGACTTTAGTTTCGCTCTTAGATTTATCATCATAACCGGGCCACTTAATGTCGATGTGCATACTTCACATTCTATTCGAACTTTGACTCCATGACTTTAGTTCGCTCTTAGATTTATCATCATACCCCGGCCACTTAATGTCGATGTGCATACTTCACATTCTATTCGAACTTTGACTCCATGACTTTAGTTCGCTCTTAGATTTTATCATCTACGCCGCCCAAGGAGGTTTGGGTCCCTTTTTGAGTCTTGGTCCTCCCAAGGTTCTTTTCCTAGAACTAGGGAGTTTTTCCTTGCCACTGTCGCCCTAGGCTCGCTCAATTTGGGATTGGACGTAGTTATTAGGAGATAATCTAAACTTGTAAAGTTGCTTTGAGACAATGCTCCATTGTAAAAAGCGCTATATAAATAAATCTGACTTGACTTGACTTGACTATTTATGAGTTCTGACTACGGTGCAAAACTGAACACCCACTGTTGAGATTTATAGCTTCCTGAACCATCTGTTGCAGCTTGATCCCACTATTATTTTTTTCATGTGTATAAAAGCCAGGAAAAATCCTCAGATAATACATCAACTTGCTGTCTCAAAACTTGGCTTAAATACAGTATTTATCACAATTATTTTACAAATCATGCAGACCTTCAGGGGCATGTTGCATGAATGTTTAATTGGCATACACCCTTTTAGAATTGGACATTTACTTATTATAGCCCATAGCTACCTGTATAATGCTGTGCTGTGTGTTTGTGTGTGTGTGCGTGCATGCGTGCGTGCGCGTGTGTGTGTGGATTTAAGGCAACCCAGCAGAATCTCTTTTTAGGTTCATAGTCTGTAAAATGCTTTATCATCACTTGCATCAATATTCAGGCTACATAAAACCCTCTGGCACCTCTACAGTGTCAGTATTCTAAAAAATCCCTTACGCCCTTTGGGTCTTCCGGTTCTGAGGTATGCAAGTATCCGTGATATTGCTGATACGCATACTCATGCGACTGCAGCCGCTGAACTCTGAACTTCCAGACTAAATTGCCCACAATCCTCACCCACACACCCCTGATCCAGCCTTCACACTTGCACGGTCTGATTCACTTGAGCACACACACTGACATCTCATTCCCAACTAATTATCATGGATATTTAAACACTATTCATGTTTATCATGTTCTTCCTTCTTTGTTCAAGTTGGCCCTTTGGGTACAATAGAGACATTTGTAAGTACAATAGAGACCTGAAAAGTTTTCAGGATTACCTTCATCAGAGCCTACTGTACTTCACCAACCAGCTTGAGAACCCTGACTCGGCATGGATTGACCTGGTCATCTCCTTGATCACTGGGTGAGTCCTCATCTGGGTAATCATAGTCTGGTCCTGCTGGGGCAAGGAGACTGTGGAGTCCTAAGACTTCACACAGGCATTCATGCTGAATATGACCATCCACACAGCAGACAAAGCATTGAGGAGGTTTTGCTGAATCACAAGCAGGGACACCGTTTGACAGCTGACTGCAACCGTGATTCCGCCCATTGCCAACTTAAGAGTGGCTGGAACAATGTGGTACTCCTATTCCTGTTTAGCTATGGACTCTAGGTTGACCTCCAGGTTGAACTGGCCTATCAGTATTTTAATGCCACACTTGACAGTCTCATCACACTAGCTATCAAGCTAGTTAAACACTTCATCTTGTTTGGATGCTCAAGACCCCATTGTCTTCAACTCTGAGATCCCAGAACATGAAGGCTGCTGCCGATGCGTTATGGTTCTGTGCTTCTACTGCAGTTTTGGAAATTTGATACCCAAGTGCCCAGCTTGTCCTCAGCCCTGTCAGGTTCAGTCAGTGTGTGGTGGGAGGCCTGCACAACCGGGACAACATATTTGTTTTCTTTCTATTTCAAAGAAATATTTTATTGGATGCCAAAATGTATCAACATCTCAACTCAAAATCCAGTTCTAAACAAAACACTCCTGGTTAAACAGTAGACTCAGGAATATTAAACTTGATTATGCTGTAGTGCACTAAGTTGTACTTGTAGCCACACTAAATTGTCAGTTAATACAATGACTCTTTTACCAATTAGTTCATACATTTTCCTTCAAAAACTCAAATGTATAATCTCATTTAAGCTCCTTTTATTTTAAGGACAAACTGTATGTCATTATAATGCAGCACAAAACACAATTTACAAAAAATAGTGCAAAACTGTAGTTTTAAAATGACACCGTCATCGTGAGCAAAATGAGGGCTTCTTAAGTTAGTAGTGAACTGTCCTATTAATCTGGCATCTCCAGCATCAAAAGAATAAACAAAGTCAGTTGTGCAACTGCAAAAGAAATCCAAGTTTCTTTTAGAACCATTTTAAAGTAAAAAGTGTTTACATATTAAACAAAGTGCAACATATTTAGAGCAAAAACACAATAGTTTCCAATTTGAAGTCCAACTCGGGTATTAGAATCACATGTTCTGAACTTTCCTTGGAAACTATATTTTCAGCTGCAGAGAAGACATGCTAGGAAGGTGTTGATATGGCAGGTAGACACACAAGTCTTTGCAAGAACAGAGGCTGTTCCCTCATTAAATGATTGATGATGTCGTCTGCCTTGTCCCCACTGTCATACAGGTGGGTGTTCTTTTTCTGAGTCCTACCCAAGCAATGTGTCCAGCAAAGACACAGACCTCTTCTCTGTAACAGCTGTTGATGTTTGGACCTTGGTGGTGTGATGGTGCTGATGATTCTCGGGCACTGCCCTCTTTGCTTCCAGTGCAAGGGCTTGTGCTTTCACTTGCAGTCTAAGGCTTTCATCTGAGGATAAGAATTTCAGTCTATGAAACCTAGGATCCAGGGCAGTTGCAATTAAACCAGTGTTTGTAGCATCATCATTGTAAGCCATCTCAACCTCTCACCTTGTTCAGATTTCCTGTGCTGCATCAGCCTGAAATTCTTGTACATATGTGCTGTCAAAAACTACTTTTCTCTAGCTCCAATCAATAAACGACTGATGGAGAGAGTCACATATGACCCTCCATCCTTGTTCTTTCACATGCTGTTGGGTAATACTAAGAGCAAAAGTAAAAGGCAGGCGAAAGACAGATTATCATATATATTTCATATATTGTAATATGCAAGGTCTTGGGCCACCATTAGATTACATATATACAATTATTTCTCAGTCTCTTTAATGGAACAAAACCAGAAAATACAGGAAATTCTAGCCTTCTACAAGAAACACCTTGATCAGGAATATTGTTTCTGGAAGGGAAGCAGCCAAGAAAAAAATCTTTTTCAGAAGGGGAATAGTATGTAAAGGCTAATATATTCTAAAACTCACAAAGATTGGAAGATCCAATGAAGTGGAAAAAAAGTATTATGGAGAGACAAATACAAGTTTGAAATTGTTGGGTCCAATCGTCAACAATATGTTTACATATAATATAAGATAAGATAACCCTGACAATAGCTGTTACTCACCAGCTACAGACCCATTACATTAATACATACAGTAGGGCAAAAAAGTATGTCGTCAGCCACTGATTGTGCAAGTTCTTCTACTTAGAAAGATGAGAGAGGTCGGTAATTTTCATCATAGGTACACTTCAATGATGAGAGACAAAATGAAAAAAAATCCAGGTAATCACATTGTAGGATTTTTAAAAAATTTAATTGTAAATCATGGTGGAAAACAAGTATTTGGTCAGCGACAAACAAGCAAGATTTCTGGCTCTCACAGACCTGTAACTTCTTATTTAAGAAGCTCTTCTGTCCTCCACTTGTTATCTGTATTAATGGCACCTGTTTGACCTCGTTATCTGTATAAAAGACACCTGTCCACAGCCTCAAACAGTCAGACTCCAAACTCAACCATGGCCGAAGCCCAAGGAGTTGTTGAAGGACACCAGGAAGAAAATTGTAAACCTGCACCAGGCTGGGAAGAGTGAATCTACAAAGTCAAGGAAGTTGGTGTAAATAAATCAACTGTGGGAGCAATTGTAAGAAAATGGAAGACAAACAAGACATTGATAATCTCCCTCGATCTGGGGCCCCATGCAAGATCTCATCCTGTGGGGTCAAAATGATCATGTGACCGGTGAGCAAAATTTCCAGAACTACACGGAGGGACCTGATGAATGACCTGCAGAGAGCTGGGACCAAAGTAACAAAGGCTACCATCAGTAACACACTACGCCGAGAGGGACTCAGATCCTGCAGTGCCAGGCGTGTCCCCCTGATTAAGCCAGTACATCTACAGGCCCGTCTGAAGTTTGCCAGAGAGCATATGGAGGACTGTGAGAATATCATGTGGTCAAAATAGAACTTTTTGGTAAAAACTGAGTTGCATCTCAAGAATACCATACCTACTGTGAAGCATGAGGGTGGAAACATCATGGTTTGGGGCTGTTTTTCTGCAGAATGGAAAGGACGACTGATCCGCGTTAAGGGAAGAAAGAACCGGGCCATGTATTGTGAGATTTTAAGTCAAAACCTCCTTCCATCAGCGAGAGCATTGAAGATGGAACTTGGCTGGGTCTTCCAGCAGGACAATGATCCCAAACACACTGCTCGAGCAACAAAGGAGTGGCTCTGTAAAAAGCATTTCAAGGTCCTGGAGTGGCCTAGCCAATCTCCAGACCTCAACTACATTGAAAATTTGTGGAGGGAGTTGAAAGTCCGTGTTGCCCCAAAACATGCTTAGAGGAGATCTTCATGGAGGAATGGGATAAAATACCAGCTACAATGGGTGCAAACCTGGTGAAGACTTACAGGAACCGTTTGACCTCTGTCATTGCCAACGAAGGTTATGTTACAAAGTATTGAGTTGAACTTTTGTTATTGACCAAATACTTATTTTTCCACCTTAATTTACAATTACATTCTTAACAAATCCTACAATGTGATTTCCTGGATTTTTTTTCTCATTGCACAATCAGTGGCTGACTAAATACTTTTTTTGCTCACTGTATACATTTGTGCTTGAAAGTTTGTGAACTCTTTAGAATTTTCTATATTTCTGCATACATATGACCTAAAACATCATCACATTTTCACACAAGTCTTAAAAGTAGATAAAGAGAACACAATTTAACAAATGCGACAAAAATATTATACTTGGTCATTTATTTATTGAGGTAAATGATCCAATATTACATATTAGTGAGTGGCAAAAGTATGTGAATCTCTAGGATTAGCAGTTAATTTGAAGGTGAAATTAGAGTCAGGTGTTTTCAATCAATGGGATGACAATCAGGTGTGAGTGGGCACCCTGTTTTATTTAAAGAACAAGGATCTATCAAAGTTTGCTTTTCACAGCACGTTTGTGGAAGTGTATCATGGCACGAACGAAGGAGATTTCTGAGGACCTCAGGAAAAGAGTTGTTGATGCTCATCATACTGGAAAAGGTTACGGAACCATCTCTAAAGAGTTTGGACTCCACCAATCCACAGTCAGACAGATTGTGTACAAATGGAGGAAATTCAAAACCATTTTGATCCTCCCCAGGAGTGGTCGACCAACAAAGATCACTCCAAGAGCAAGGCGTGTAATAGTTGGCGAGGTCACAGAGGACCCCAGGGTAACTTCTAAGCAACTGAAAGCTTCTCTCACATTGGCTAATGTTAATGTTCATGAGTTCACCATAAGAAGAACACTGAACAAATTTAATTACATAATTTAAAGTAACTGAGAAATGCTCTTTAATATATTATTAAGTTATTTTCCCCAAGCTACAAACCAAGTATTTTTAAACTTTATGCACAAGGCATATATGCTTACTTATAATTTCCTAAGTATGTCGTGATCAAAAGATCTAGCTTCCTTTTCATATTTTGTCAATATAGGCTAAACCAATTATATTTAAATATAAGTACAAATATATACTGCTCAAAAAAATAAAGGGAACACTTAAACAACACAATATAACTCCAAGTGTTCCCTTTATTTTTTTGAGCAGTATATATTAGGAGTCACGCTGGCCCTGGCTTGTGACGCTAGAGGCCAGCATTGAGCCAGCCCTGATTTGGCGCCATGTGCGTAAGTGGCAAAGCCTGTTAGTGGGGCTACTTAAGCAAACCCTTTAGCCCACACAGGGTCTGGCATTCTTGCACCGCATTGGACTTACCAGCCCTCACACAGCTCCTTTATAAAGCGCAAGCATATTTAGGGACAGAGGTAACTGGCATTTGGTAGAACGCCAGTAATGGGCTGCCCGGTAACCGGTAGGGCCTAGCTGTTAGTGTAGGGCAAGCTATTGCTAGCGCTCTTGTTTGCCTCACTTCCTCGCTGTGGTGAAGCACGCCATCCCTTTTTCTCCTTCGCGATCGGGCGGAGAAATGTTCCCTTATCGATTGCGCTTAGAGAGGACACTGTGCTGGTACAGTGGAGCAAAAAAGCATTTAGTCAGCCACTGATTGTGCACGTTCTCCTACTTAGAAAGATGAGAGAGGGCTGTAATTTTCATCATAGGTACACTTCAACCTAGAGAAACAAAATGAGAAAAAAATACAGGAAATCACATTGTAGGATATTTAAAGAATTTAATTGGAAATCATGGTGGAAAATAAGTATTTGATCACCCACAAACAAGCAAGATTTCTGGCTGTCACAGACCTGTAACTTCTTCTTTAAAAAGCTCTTTTGTCCTCCACTCGTTACCTGTATTAATGGCACCTGTTTGACCTCGTTATCTGTATAATAGACACCTGTCCACAGCCTCAAACAGTCAGACTCCAAACTCAACCATGGCCAAGACCAAAGAGCTGTCGAAGGACACCAGGAAGAAAATTGTAGACCTGCACCAGGCTGGGAGGAGTGAATCTACAATAGGCAAGCAGGTTGGAGTAAATAAATCAACTGTGGGAGCAATTGTAAGAAAATGGAAGACATACAAGACCATTAATAATCTCCCTCGATCTGGGGCCCCACACAAGATCTCATCCCGTGGGGTCAAAATGATCATGAGAACGGTGAGCAAAAATTCCAGAACAACGCAGAGGAACTTGATGAATGACCTGCAGAGAGCTGGGACCAAAGTAACAAAGGCTACCATCAGTAACACACTACGCCGAGAGAGACTTAGGTCCTGCAGTGCCAGGCGTGTCCCCCTGCTTAAGGAAGTACATGTCCAGGCCTGTCTGACGTTTGCCAGAGAGCATATGGCTGATCCAGAAGAGAATTAGGAGAATGTCATGTGGTCAGATGAAACCAAAATAGAACTTTTTGGTAAAAACTCAACTGGAGGAAGAAGAATACTGAGTTGCTTCCCAAGATCACCATACCTACTGTGAAGCATGAAGGTGGAAACATCATGCTTTGGGGCTGTTTTTCTGCAAAGGGGACAGGACGACTGATCCATGTTATGGGAAGAATGAATGGGCCAATTATCGTGAGATTTTAAGCCAAAACCTCCTTCTATCAGTGAGAGCATTGAAGATGGAACGTGGCTGGGTCTTCCAGCATGACAATGATCCAAACACACCGCTCGGGCAATGAAGGAGTGGCTCTGTAAAAACCATTTCAAGGTCCTGGAGTGGCCTAGCCGGTCTTCAGACCTCAACCCCATAGAAAATTTGTGGGGGGAGTTGAAAGTTCGTGTTACCCAACAACAGCCCCAAAACATCAGTGCTCCAGAGGAGATCTGCATGGATGAATGGGCCAAAACACCAGCTACAGTGTGAGCAAACCTGGTGAAGACTTAAAGGAAACGCTTGACCTCTGTTATTTCCAACAAAGGTTATGTTACAAAGTATTGAGTTGAACTTTTGTTCCTTAAAAATCCTCCAATGTGATATCCTGGATTTTTTTCTCATTTTGTCTCTCATAGTTGAAGTGTACCTATGATAAAAATTACAGACCTCTCTCATCTTTCTAAGTAGGAGAACTTGCACAATCAGTGGCTGACTAAATACTTTTTTGCCCCACTGTAAATCGTCCTCTTCCTCCCCACATCCGTGCCACAAGTGTCCGTGGCACGCTTTTGCGAGCGCTCCGCTATAGGGCTTCCGCTGCTCTGTGCATGCGTGAACCCGTATGCCAGCAGCTTAGTGAAGGGGCTGAATGCTTTTGCCGTTAGTTTTTGTTTGTGTTTTCCTCAGTGGTCGAGTGGCGCGTTTGGTTTACTTAGCAGCAACCGATGTGGCCGCCCAGTGTTTGATCTTCAGCCACTGAGGTTGTTTTCTTTGTTGCTTTATTTACTTTCTTTTTGTTGTATATTTAGATTATTTTTTTTATTTATATTTTGGTTCATAATTTCCATCTGGAGCTACCTGCATTTGGGTCCTAAAATTCTTTATACTTTTGTTTTTGTGGTTTGCCATTGTTTTAACATGGCGAACCGTAACACAAGGATTCAACCAAAGCAAGACCCAGCGTTAGCTCCTGGAACTTCCCCTATAGAAGTCCCCACTCACCGCGGCAGGTGCCAACACCAGGTCCGGACCTACTTTGGTTTGCATCTGCCCGCCACCTTCGTGGACCCCAACCCACAGTGACGGCCTGCACGGCTGCCCTGTGTTTTTGACATCTCCCAGGGCCACAGGCAGTTGCAGACTTTGTGGACGAATTCCACAAGGCTGTGGGAACCAGGTTCTGTGAAAAGGCGCTCAGGGACATATTTGAGCATGGCCTCAGTGAGTAGGTTAGGGACAGATTGTTCTTTTTCCCAGACCCATCTTCCCTGTTTCCTTCGACCCAGACTACGTGGACGAATTCCACAAGCTGGCTTAGGGGACCAGGTTCTGTGAAAAGGCGCTCAGGGAGATATTTGAGCATGGCCTCAGTGAGGAGGTTAGTGACAGACTGTTCTTTTTCCCGGACCCTTTTTCCCTGTCCGATCTGTATGATTTGTCAACTCTGACTGAAGCCTGATAGAGCAGGCCAGGAGGAGGGCCGGTTTGACCTTCGCCCCTACACCTCTCGCTTAGCCAGCTCACACCGTACCTGAGCACGCCATGCCCTTTAGCTCCGTAGCTGAGCAGCTAGCACTGCCCAGCTCCTTACCTTAGCTCGCCGTGCCCCTTAGTCCTGTACCTGAGCAGTTAGCGCTGCACAGCTCAGTACTTGAGCTTGCCAAGCCTTACACCTGGCTCGTGTTGGCCTGCCCTCCCATGTAGCCTTCATTTGAAGGCGATTCCCGCCTACTGCCGGACGCCATATGCTCAACCCTGACCGTGTTAGGCAAGCTAAGTGGGGCACTAGAGGCATTTAGTTGCGTCGGGACCCCACTCCTTGGGAGGGTCTTTGTACTATTAGGAGTCACGTTGACCCTGGCTTGTGACGCTAGAGGCCAGCGTGACTCAGTATTGCACCCTGAGCTTGCTCTGTATGATCACGCAGCTGCCAGCCCTGATTTGGCGCCATATGCGTAAGTGGCGACACCTGTTTCTTTTCGCGGTTCACCATCATTTTAATATGGCGAACCGTAACAGTATAGGCAAACATATATAGTTAAACTTTCTGAATACTTGTCAGTATAAACCAAGTATACTTAAATATAAGTACAAGAATAGGTCAAATATTCTTAAACTTTTCTGTATACTTGTCAGTATAGGCCAAGTATACTTTGTTTAGTATATTTCTGATAAGTACTTAAAAAGTAAACTTAAAGCATACTAACTTATTTTTAGTTTTAAATAAGTATACTAATAGCACACATGACACACAAACTTATTTTTGTAAGAGAAACCCTGCGGATATGGAGGATCGCTTTTATTAGCAATACTATGTTATTGCAGTATACTGTGTATCATGTTGAACACAGCCAAGAATAGTATGCTGTATTTCAAATGGTGTACTACACAAATTACAGATAAAATACTACATCCCACCCAAAAGCAGTTTGTAGTATACAGTACTTAAACAATATAAATATTTCTAATATACATACTAAGATTACTACTCCTCTGTTGTAGTCCACTGCAAGAATGCCAAGCATTGCATACTGTATCATTAAATGTGGTTATAGACAATATAATTTTGGATCTCCAGTCTGTGTGGATGAGGCTAAATATGGATGATTAGCTCTGCATTATTGTAGGAATGTGCACCGTGTACTGTGAAGCAGCCTGCAGCGTGTGCTGAAGTGGCGACATAAACTGCTGAATATTTTATAGCAGCATGGCTATTAAGCAGGGAGATATTACGTGCTTCACTTTAGATTGGAGTAGCAACAGTACTAAGTGTAATGATCATACACACTGTCACCTCTTTCCGAAGATCATGAAACTTTCATTCACTCGTCAGTTCCTGTTTGAGCTATCATAAAGAATATTTGTGTTCAAGCTGAATTGAAAGAGCTTTTCTCTGCTACTGTTCTAACCAGAGTCGAATATTATCTAAAGCAATGCTCTCTCCCACATTGTCTGTGACCTTAAAATTATACTTAAAGTTATTCCATTTTTAATGCTGGATACATATAGTAGGACTGTATGATATGGTGAAAAAGCATAGTATTATTACATTGCCAAATATTGCAAGTAGAATAAGTGTTACATTATATTATTACAAGCTAGTATGCCTTTAATTGGTCTTCATTATATTGTGATTTGTCATCATGGGTAAATAATACAATGCAAGAGAAGTCATAATGCAGGCATCAGCATGGCCTGGATGTTAAAATTATTACTGCAATACTTTATTTTGAATGTGTGACATACCTGCTCCCAAAAGTAACAGCTTTTCAACAAAAAAGATTAGACAGGAGCACAAGTGCGGACTGGTATTCTAAAATTTGCAAGACGATTTGGTAAACAGACAACCATGTAGACAACGGCATTAAAAAGAAGGATGTAACAATGCATCGTGCTATGATGTGTATCGTAGACACTGACAATGTTATGTTTTCTGTTTGTTACAGCATCTAATGAAGCTGCATTATTTTGGGTGCAATCATACATCATAAATTAAAACTAATTTATTTTAATTGCATCTGTGTCACGCTGGGTGTCGAGGAAGCAGGAGACAAACGCAGGCCACTGGTTTGCGAGGTGGTTTTATTGCCAGGATATGAAGGGATAGGAGAGATCGAGGACAAAGGTGTGAGACAAGGTAGGAACATCGTGAATCCGCAAGGAGAGTGAGGTGAGTGCGGTTTATATACCGTGTGAGTGGAGTGGGGAAGTGGAAACAGGTGCGTGTGATAGGCAGGTGACGCGGGCCGGGCGGCCAGCGGGCATGACAGAGCCCCCCCCACGGAGTCCGGGTCGGAGCTAGGACTCCAACGGGAAATCCCCGCATGCGGTTCCGAGTCTGGGGGTTTTCTTGCCGGGCGAACCCCCAGAGGAGACTGACAGCAGTCGGGCGGCTGGCGAGCAGAGACGCCCAGCGGACGCCGGTGAGAGAGGTCGCCGGCCGGAAGCCGGCGAGCGGAGAAGCCAACCGGAAGCTGGCGAGCGGAGTCGCGGAGGGGAGGCTGGCGAGCGGAGTCGCGGAGGGGAGGCTGGCGAGCGGAGTCGCCGACGGGAGGCTGGCGAGCGGGGTCGCCGACGGGAGGCTGGCGAGCGGGGTTGCCGACGGGAGGCGGGGTTCGCTGAGGGCTGGAGGGAAGCGTAATGAAGGCGGCGAGGTCCGCGGAGGCGGGGGACGGCGGCGGCGGGGGACGGCGGCAGCTGTGACACGCGCTGGAAAAGCTGGTTGGGGGAAAGGATCAACGAGCGTTGGTCCTCAGCGAGGGACACAACGACCTGAGCCACCTCCCCAAGCCGGGCACGAAAGTCGGCGAGCCGCCAGCCGACGGCAGAAGCAGGGTCGTGACCAAAGCCGGTGGCCGCTGTCTCCATGTCGGCGGATTCAACTGTCACGCTTGGGTGTCGAGGAAGCAGGAGACAAACGCAGGCCACTGGTTTGCGAGGTGGTTTTATTGCCAGGATATGAAGGGATAGGAGAGATCGAGGACAAAGGTGTGAGACAAGGTAGGAACATCGTGAATCCGCAAGGAGAGTGAGATGAGTGCGGTTTATATACCGTGTGAGTGGAGTGGGGAAGTGGAAACAGGTGCGTGTGATAGGCAGGTGACGCGGGCCGGGCGGCCAGCGGGCGTGACAATCTGATATATTCTTTTTGTTTACATTTTTATGCAAGGGAAGTCGATATTATGTTGAATTGTTATTCTTCAGAAATAAATTTACTCAGTTTAATTTATTTCATTTAATATATGTTGAATCTACAATGGAGCATTTTATTTACAATTTTAAAACTCTGTTTCTAGTAATGTATTTTACTTGCAGGGGACAACTGCTATATTTGTTTAAAGACTCATTCAAGAAAATGTGCATTGATTTGTATTGTTTACACTTTAGAAATAAAAACATAAAAAGAACATAAACAAAAAGAATCATGAATCGAATCACCAGCAGAGTAAATCGTTACATTCCTAATTGAAGTACAATCAAAAAATGAGGGGAATAAAATCTCCTATTACCCCTTATAAAACAGATTACCCAGAGGTCTAATAATCTGCGATTGAAAGGAATATTCAGAACAGGAATATTCAAAACAAAAGAATAACTGATTTAGGACCCAAGTGCAGTTAGCTCCAGTGGTGAACCAATATATAATAAAAATGAAAAAAGAAATGAAAGTTCACCAAAAAAAAGGTAGAAATAAAACAATAAAGCAAAACTGCGTCGTAAGCGTAAAGCGCCATTATTCACTATATATCTACGATGTGTCTTCGCTGCGCCAACGGCGTATGAACAAAGCGTCAGATACCTGCGCGGAGAATCCGCGAATGTGACTCACGGTTCTCCCGAGATTTCTGGGAGCAGGAGGCAGAGCAAAACGTCCGCGAAAGCGTCTCACGTTTCTCCCAAGGTTTCAGGTAGCATGAGGCTGACGTGGGAATGAAAAAGACGAGACTATAAATAAGTTCAGCGTCTTTTTCTGAGCTTAGGAGAAGGAGAAGGAGGGGGGCAACGGCGTGAGTGAGGGAAAGGAGAGGCAAGTCTCGTAGCGAGCGAGGCTCAAAACAGACAAGGAAGATCCGGCAAAAATAAATGGAAAATAAAACAAACACTGGCCCTACACTAGCGTCTATGCCTTCTCTACAAGGCAAACTCCCGACTGCTCACAACTGGCAATCTTCGAATCATCAGTCCACCACTTTCCCTGACAAAACCCAAAAATAAAGCCCTAGAAAAAGAGCGATCAAAGCCGGGTGAGGGCTGTGGCAGCAACGCGTGGCTGTAGCGTTGCTGAGGCATGAAGCGAGGCAATGGTGCGACAACTATGTGAACCCAAAGGTGTGCTTAAATAGGCCCAATAACAGGTGTCGCCACTTTCATGCAGAATGCCAAATTAGATTGGCGTCTGCGCGATTGGGCAGAGGATTCTCATGCCACCATGAGGGATCAACAGTGGTCTCTAGTGGCCAAAGCGTGACCCCTAATAACACAGTAGCACAATTAGCAAAGACACATATTTATAGACTGGTGGCCAGCTCCAATCCCAAACAACAAGCCCAAAATTACATATCAATTTCAGTAGTGTTGTGTTTATTTTTTTAATCACTTTTAAGCATTTCGTTAAGCAGAGACAGCAGTAAAACAGGTCCAGGTGTGGTTGAAATTGGAACCGTCACAGAATCTCACAGTCCTTCTTTTGCCACTCCCGCCATTTGGCTCACATGTATAGACTTCTGCACAAGCAATTAGCAACAAGGAGCAAATATGAAAAAGTTGGCTTATGCCCAAACAAATTTAAAACACGATACATGCCCCATTGCATTTGTGTTTGCAATCTTTTATTGCTCAGTATGTGGAGTTGTTAATTATTTCATATTTCAGATTCAAGGTAATCATTATGCAGACAGATTTTGAATTCTTTATGTTGGTTACATAACAAGCCCACATGGATATAGACAGGAATTCAGAATGTTGATTCAATATAAAGTACTTCGTTGTTATATAGTTCAGAGGCAATCTGTAGGCCAGTCTGATCTCAAGCCACTTGAGTCTTATTTCATCAGGATGTATTAAAGTACGTCTAAAATGCTTTGTTATTCTCAGTACCATCCCATAAAAGGCGTTAAATAGGTTATGAGGCTGATTCATTACAAACCGTCTGCTACAGTGGAGGAGAGATGGCATTTTGTAGAGAGCGATGAACACAATAAAAATGTGAGCCAATGTTTGAAGGCACTAAATTCCCCATCTGCAGTAGAGAACCACCCACAGGCATGACTTTAAAAGCATTAGTTGAGTTGAGAAAATTTTCACAGCTTTGTGTTGTGTTTGTATAGTAAAGCCAGATTTATACTTACAGGCTTGCAAAGCATTTGGAAAAGCACTACAGGGCTTCTGAGGTGCTGCTCAGAAAAGTCATAATCTTGCCATGGGCACAATACTTGGCCAGAATAGTCAACAAAGGGCAGGGGCTTTGACTCTGACATGATAACTATATGGCATGATGTGGTATTGCTTTTTTTATATGTTTACTGTAGAGTATGCAGGTTTGGAATGCAGCCTATGGTTTGATCAGATGATGTCAGAAATACAATACTATGCAGTAATTCTACCATTGTAAAGCTTATTAGATCAACATTTCAGCATTTCCCAATAGCGAGGTGGAAGTGGCCTTTCCCCCATATTTTGTCCCAGTTTATCTAATTTCACTCCAGTAACTGTGTCTCTCACAAGACAGCTACCGTTCAGGGAGGACGAGAGCTAGTTTATGCTTACAGGTTCCTGTTTTAGTTCTGTAGAATATTTCATAGTCATTATATTGGCTAATTCTTGGTGTCTGAGTATCTCTGTAGGAGCTGTTTTGTGCAGGGAAAGGAGCCTCCAGCAGATGTTTTCTCTCTGTATTTTTGTGGCTGGGGGCAGAAATGTTTCGAGTGAATTTGTCTGACCTTTGAACTGAAGGTGAATCCAGGTACTAAAAACTTGAGTGGTATTAATGAACAGTAAGCTGCAGGTAATCCTCGTCTAATTACTCAGGTTAATCAGATCCTTAACCGCTGGGTTCTAATAAGATTAATGAAAGTGTCATTTCTGTGTCGCTTTTGTGTGAGATGTACATATGTTAGTCCACCTTTCTGTCTGTGTCTATTGTTGTCTACATACAGTTAAGTATAAAACCATGAGAACATTTTGGCGAATGAGCGTTTATGTAAGTTGTTTATGAATATGGGTGTGGGCTTCTACTGATAGTCCTCTAATACCTTCATAGTGCCTAATCCTACAAAACAGTAACAACTTCACATAAAGGACTAAATTATTGATACAGAATTGATCTACAGTGTTGTGTAATGGCTGATTCTAAGCAACAGCTTTTGTCTGTACTCAGCCTGCTCTCATCTGCATATACTTTAACTGTTTTACTGTCCATGGAGTGCAAACACAAATAATTCCTATTCTTAATTAAACTCCTGCTGATCTAAGGTTGAAAGAGAACACGTTACAGGCTCCACATCGCATTAATGCACATCATTCTGGAATCTTGCTGATTGGAGCATCATTCTGAAAATTACAGACTGAACTCTTTAGAAGTTTCCAAAAAACAGCTGCATTAATGTGGCTACACACAGTTAATGGCTTTGTGTTTTGCTTAGTAGGCTACTTGTGATAGACACACTTCAGTCTAGGAATTGGGAATTCCATTACGTATACTACCTTCTGTATGGAAGTTTAATGTTTAAAAGGGAAAGGGAAACCTGCTTTTTCTTTCTCTCCTGCCATGTGGTCAAGTGTGTACAGTGGTGCTTGGAAGTTTGTGAACCTTTAAAATGTTCTATATTTCTGCATAAATATGTCTTAAAACATCATGAGATTTTCACACAAGTCCTAAAAGTAGATAAAAAGAACCCAGTTAAACAAATGGGACAAAAAATTTAGGAAAATTATCCAATATTACATATTAGTGAGTGGCAAAATGTGTGAACCTTTGCTTTCAGTATCTGGTGTGACCCCCCGTGCAGCAATACTGCAACTAAATGTTTCCTGTAAACTGTTGATCAGTCCTGCACACTGGCATGGAGGAATTTTAGCCCATTCCTCCGTACAGAACAGCTTCAACTCTGGGATGGTTGGTGATTTTCCTCACATTAACTGCTCACTTCAGGTCCTTCCACAACATTTTGATTGGATTAAGGTCAGTACTTTGATTTGGCTATTCCAAAACATTAACTTTATTCTTCTTTAACCATTTTTTGGTAGAACGACTTGTGTGCTTAGGTTTGCTGTCTTGCTGCATGACCCACCTTCTCTTGAGATTCAATGTTCTTTTTGGAGAGCAGTGGCTTTCTCCTTGCAACACTGCCATGCACACCATTGTTGTTCAGTGTTCTTCTGATGGTGGACTCATGAACATTAACATTAGCCGATGTGGGAGAGGCCTTCAGTTGCTGAGAAGTTACCTTGGGGTCCTCTGTGACCTCGCCAACTATTACACACACTTTGCTGTTTGAGTGATCTTTGTTGGTTGACCACTCCTGGGGAGGGTAACAATGGTCTTGAATTTCCTCTATTTGTACACAATCTGTCGGACTGTGGATTAGTGGAGTGCAAACTCTTTAGAGATGGTTTTGTAACCTTTTACAGCATAAGCATCAACAACAAATCTGTTTTGTTCGTGCCATGATGCACTTCCACAAACGTGTTTTGAAGAGCAGACTTTGAAAGATCACTGTTCTTTAAATAAAACAGGGCACCCACTCACACTTGATTGCCATCCCATTGATTGAAAATACGTGACTCTAATTCACTTTCAAATTAACTGCTAATCCTAGAGGTTAACATACTTTTGCCACTCACTAATATGTAACATTGGATCATTTTCCTCAATAAATAAACGACCAAGTATAATGCTTTTGTCTCATTTGTTTAACTGGGTTCTCTTTATCTACTTTTAGGACTTGTGTGAAAATCTAATGATGTTTTAGGTCATATTTATGCAGAAATATAGAACATTCTAAAGGGTTCACAAACTTTCTAGCACAATTGTATGTCTGCAGTATGAGATTTAGCTCTCTGATAAGCAATTAATTCATTATGAATAAGTTCATCATCATCCTTCAGCCAGTAAAGAACTGTGTACATCAACAACCTCTGTGTTTTAATCAGCCACACTGTGCCGCCATTCCTTGATGGTGCAGATCCCAGGGATTCTCCATCTCACTCACTGTTCTATTGATAAGCAGGCATATTAGAGCAACTGACGGAATACATGCATGATCTGGAAATGACTGTGATAACTCACAAATCAAATGGAAGTTATTTTGGATTACTCCAGTAAGCCCATAACAACGCCACCCTCTTATAGTTCTCACTGTGAATATGGGTCTGATTGTGTGGATGCTGAATCTCAATACACATAAATGCACCATAGCCATACGTGAACCCTCTCAAGTTGATGGGCCTGTTTCTCTGCCCAGCCAACATGGGGCACAGTCTCAACCTGTTTCCCAAAGAAGCCATTATAATTCTACGTTATGATTCATCCTTGTACCTGACTTTCACAGCCCTCAGCAATCCCACCAGGTTAGTTACAGTATTAATCATCAACCCAGTTTCCTTTCTGGCCTTCAGAATCCTCAGTTCCAGTCTATTTTTCAGTTTGGCTCCTTCCACACTCAACAGCAAGTAGTTGGCCACCAGCCATAGCCCACTCCTCTTCCACAGGAATGCACTGGAGGTTATTTACCTCTTTGTCCTCATGACTCTATTGTATGCACATCCCTTTAGTACCTCCTTCCCTCACAGATTTCTGTAATGATAATCTATATGAATTCATCATGCTGAAAATGTCACAGAGCAGCATAATTCCTCCAAATTAGGAATCAAACTTTCAAAGATCACATCCCATTAGATCATCTTCTACAGCACATTATATTGCTTTGCCTTATACTAATGATCACTATCCATATGCAATGTCAGTAGCTGCTTTTAACCAACAATATGGTCTGCCTCGCCAACTGGCCCTTTGGAAATTATTCTATTATGCACTTCTGTCACACATTAAACTTTTCATTCCCTTGTCCCCAGAATGAGGTCACTGGTGACTATCTTACAGTCATTGGCCCAAGGAGCTGGTACAGTCAGTGCTCATCTCATGTCCAGCAGCTATAGAGAAAACTTCAGTACCTGGCTTCATGCCATCCCCCCAAAAAAATGTTCATAATAATAATTTAATATGGGAATCTTCGCACTTCCTTTGTCCAACAGTCACTCGCTATGGAGCATTCACTATAATCTAATGTCCACAAAATACGCAATTGAATCCTGATGAAGGGCGACATGGTAGCTTGGTGGATAGCACTGTCACCTCACAACAAGAACGTTCTATGTTTGATCCCAGGTGGAGTGCTTTGGACCCTTTCTGTGTGGAGTTTGCATGTCCTCATAATGTCCGCGTGGGTTTACTCCGGGTACTCCGGTTTCATCCCACAGTCCAAAAACATGTCTGTTAGGCTAATTGGTGTCACCAAGTGCACCTAGTGTGTGAGTGCATATATGAGTGTGTGAGTGCGTGTACCCTACGATGGATTGATGCCCTGTCCAGGGTTGTACTTGCCTTGTGCCCTGTGCTGCTGGCTAGGCACTGGCTTGGCCGTGACCTTGATCAGGATTAAGTGATTAAGAAAATGAATGAATGAATGAATTAATCCTGATGAAGTGAAGGAATGGACAAAGAGCAAAGTAATGTGTTGGAAAAAGTGGTATATCAAGCAAAACACTGTGTGATCTCAGAAAGCCATGCTCACAGTACCAAGGCCAGCATCTTGATGTACTCTATGAAGTCAACAAGGGAGCACAGTCACACCAATGAATGGTATATGTAAATATGCCTTCTAAAATGTTTTATGTTTTATAAAATGTTTTATGTTTATGACGCTTTTGAAGATTGTTTACATAGTACTGAGTTATAAAGGTCAGTCCTACGAAGCATATACACTCCTTGATCATGGTTCTGAACACACAATGAGATTGTCCCAGGGTGCTGAGACATTTCATTTAGATTGAACACCTGAAGTTGCTGGAGCTTTGGACCATTCATCAAGGCATTAAACATGTACATAGTGACTGCGAGGAAAAACAGTCCAAACAAACAAATTTATCTCTCCTTATTTTGGTGGAACCTGGGGAAAGAGCAATAAGATCCACTAAAGCAGCGCTTCGTGTAATACTTGGTAATCAAACTATGAGGAAGATTTAAGGACTATACTTATTGAGAGTGAGAACATATTGAATTAAAAGCCCATGGGATATGTACCATGAGACATTGCAGATCCATATCCCATTACTTCTGATATCATGCTAGCGGGGTGGCATCTGTGCTCCAAGTCATGCATCTAGACTCTTTGTTACCACGAAGACAATGGCAAGATAGCCAAATAGTTATGAATTCTGAATCAGATTGCTCAAAGAAGACACAACTGGCAAAAGATAACCAAGAACCCAACACTTGCATCTGTAGTTCTGGTTGTGGATATCCAATTTACCAGAGGCATGTGGCCTGTAGGCAATTAGTCACTTCATTTGTCTTCACAGATTAGTCGTTAGATGGTATTCTGCCACAGTCCATCAGGCTCATGTTTTGGCCTAGTCCAGACTGAACCCTACAGAGAATATAGAGAACATTTTGTCTCACATTACACAAGCTAACTGGGAAACATTTTTCAACTATCCATCAACTGTTTGAAGCCATTACCATTGGGTGAAATGTTGATTTTAGAATTTTGGGTTTGCCCTGTTTTTGCCAAAGTCAAAGTAAATCTAAGACACATTTTTTTATTCATTTTTTTTTTATTAGTAGAATTTTCCATACTGTCCCAATGTTTTATGATTTGGGGTTTTCAGAGATGAACCCCAACACCTGTACATATGGGAGCACCTTTGGTTCTGGTCTGTTTATCGATATTCGCAGATGTGCAGCTAGATGCTCCCCTTTATTATGTTTCTTAGGTCAGGTGTGATATCTTGCAAGATGTTGAAAGGGCAAAATGATATGTCATGCCATGCAAATGACTACCACATGCTCAGTTATTCACATATCTTCTGACAAACACCCCTGGACAACTCATCAGTGTTGTTTCACTAGGTGTTTCTGGTCTCACAACAGACATCCTCATTCAGGAGATCTGACCGGTGTTGATAAAGCCTAAGGCTGTGTCCAAGTGTCATTCTACTGACCCCGCTGGTCACCTCCTTTCAGCCAGGGCCACCTAGACACTCCCTTCACGTTGTTGAAGGCTCTTCTCCTACTTGCTCGTGTTATGACCAGACTTGTGTACGCCTTGCTGAGGTGATGACGTGCAAACCCTTGACTAGAACAAATGGAGAATGAGGGTGTTTGTACTTTGCCCCATGTGAGCAGGTCAGATGGACTGGAGAGGTCATGAGGAGGACATAGATGAGCAGAGGCCAAATGATACTTGTTAGGATCCTGTGCTGGTAGATCCAGGGCTAGAATCTTCCGGGGGATCCCAGTCTTGCCTACTGTTCTCATCCAGGCCTCCAGGTGAACAGCAGTATTTTGTGTAATTCCGGCTTACACAGAAGACCTTTCCAAAACTCTTCACTGGCTTCTCTGTGATGGATCGGGTCTGGTCTTCTCCTAAACTGATCCATTATCTTTTATTTTTTTCAGAGCCAAAGACTGGGATTGTTATTTTGAAACTTATACAGACCCACATCATGATCCTTTCAACCCCCTGGAGTCTCTAGGCTACAGTGGTTGGTTGTCTTACTCCAGACTTGCTTATGAATCCCTGGTACTCTCTGCTGACTTGATCAGCATCATCTGTGCAACGTCACGGATATAGTACAGGTAGTGATTATACCTACAGTGGCACTTGAAAGTTTGTGAACCCTTTAGAATTTTCTATATTTCTACATAAATATGACATAAAACATCATCACATTTTCCCACAAATCCTAAAAGTAGATAAAAAGAACCCAGTTAAACAAATAAGACAAAAATATTATACTTGGTCATTTATTTATTGAGGAAAAAGATCCAATGTTACATGTTAGTGAGTGGCAAAAGTGTGAACCTTATTTTTCAATATCTGGTGTGACCCCCCCATGCAGCAATAACTGCAACTAAACATTTCCTGTAACTGTTGATCAGTCCTGCACACCGACTTGGAGGAATTTTAGCCCATTCCTCCGTACAGAACAGCTTCAACTCTGGGATGCTGGTGATTTTCCTCACATTAACTGCTCGCTTGAGGTCCTTCCACAACATTTCGATTGGATTAAGGTCAGGATGTTGACATGGTCATTTCAAAACATTACAGTGGTGCTTGAAAACTTGTGAACCGTTTAGAATTTCCTATATTTCTGAATAAGTATGACCTAAAACATCATCAGATTTTCACACTAGTTCTAAAGTAGATAAAGAGAACCCAGTTAAACAAATGAGACAAAAATATTACACTTGGTCATTTATTTATTGAGGAAAATGATCCAATATTACATATTAGTAGGGTTGCCAACTTCTTCAACCCCCAATCAGGGACACTTTCCTCCAGTTGTGTTCGCACCCCCAGCAGCTGACCAACAATAATGGAAATATATATATACATATATAATAATTTATTTATATAATATTTATTAAATTTCAGAAAATTAATTGTGAAAGCAAATCTGAAAATGCCTAAAATTAATAAATATTATATAAATTAATAAATAAATTTTTATATTAAATTTTATCTGTGAATGCTTTCATAAATCAGATTATGCCTAAAAAATAATAAACATCATAATAAATGTTTATTAGACAAAATTATATATTTGAAAGTTTTAACAAATCAAATTATGCATAAAAGTAATAAATAATATCATTAAAACAATTTATTAGACAAATTTATATCTGTGAAAGCTTTCACAATCAGAAAATGCCTACACATAATACACAGTATGTAAATAACTGCCTATTAGACACAATTATATCTGTGATATCTTTCAGAACTGATGGCGGGTAACTTTAACCTGTGTTGATTCTCTATATGATCAGTTTCTGAAGTTCTATGGCTGCTTGGACGGTTTATGGGTAGGTAAAGTAAAGGCTTAATTATTTTGCGTGTTATCATTTTCCGTCCTCACGGTTTATATGAGCCACGTACAGACATAATTAAGACTGTGAAAAGTTTCACAAATCATCCTGGTCACCTTACTGCAGGTGTCAGTAATCTAATGGTTACCTTTAGAAGTTAGAAGCATTTGAAAATAAAGCCCTAAAATGTAATTCCGAAAGATTTCACTTTAGATGATGACGTCATCTGAATTCACAAATCAGGACGAGCCAAATGTAGCATTAATCACAGTGTAAAGTGACTTCGTCACGGAATGCAAGACGAAAAAAGCTCCGAATCGCTAACCGCAAGCCAACTTTACTGCCGTTGGCCTTTTGGCTTCCCACTCTTTTTTATAGTTGCAAAGTCTTTTTTTCTTTACAGGTTCACTGCTCATTCTGACAGCATAAGGCTCCGCTCACAGCACACACACCGGTCTGTCACTAACGTAGCTACTACACCCGAGAGTTTGTATCAGTTTTGTTATTGGCCAATGAGGCTGTGATTGGAATACGGGACTGGGAGCTGTCCCAACGGGACAAATCAAAATTGCCCATAAATCGTGATATCTCGGACAATACGGGACGGTTGGCAACCCTACATATTAGTGAGTGGAAAAAGTATTTGAACCTCTAGGATTAGCAGTTAATTTGAAGGTAACATTAGAATCAGGTGTTTTCTATCAATGGGATGACAATCAGGTGTGAGTGGGTGCCCTATTTTATTTAAAGAACAGGGATCTATCAAAGTCTGCTCTTCACAACACGTTTGTGGAAGTGTATCATGGCACGAACAAAGGGGATTTCTGAGGACCTCAGAAAAAAATTTGTTGATGCTCATTAGGTTGGAAAAGGTTACAAAACTATCTCTAAAGAGTTTGGACTCCACCAATCCACAGTCAGACAGATTGTGTACAAATGGAGAAAAATCACGACCACTGTTACCCTCCCCAGGAGTGGTCGACCAACAAAGATCACTCCAACAGCAAGGCATGTAATAGTTGGCACGGTCAGAAAGGACCCCAAGGTAACTTCTAAGCAACTGAAGACCTTTTTCACATTGGCTATTGTTAATGTTCATGAGTCCACCATCAGAAGAACACTGAACAACAATGGTGTGCATGGCAGTGTTGCAAGGAGAAAGCCACTGCTCTCCAAAAAGAACATGATGCTCGTCTGCAGTTTGCTAAAGATCACGTGTATAAGCCCAAAAGGCTATTGGAAGAAGGTTTTGGGATGGATGAGACCAAAAACAGAACTTTTTGTTTTTTAAAAGAAAAGCGTTTGTTTGGAGAAAGGAAAATTACTGCTTCACAGCAATAAGAACCTTATCCCATCTGTGAATTCTGGTTTGGGCTGTTTTGCTACATCTGGGCCAGTATGACTTGCCATTTCAGTTGATTGAACAATGAATTTGAATTGTATCAGAGATTTCTAAAGGAAAATGTCAGGACATCTGTCCATGAACGAATCTCAAGAGAAGGTGGGTCATGAAGCCAAAGACAAACGGACCTAGCGCCACAAGTCATGCTACCAAACAATGGTTAAAGAAGAATAAAGGTAATTGTTTGGAATGGCCAAGTCAAAGTCTGACTGACATCAATCCAATCAAAAAGTTGTTGGAATGACCTGAAGTGAGCAGTTAATGTGCAGGATGGGAAACCCACCAACATCCAAAATGTTGTGGAATGACCTGAAGTGAGCAGTTAATGTGAAGAAACCCACTAACATCCCAGAGTTAAAGCTGTTCTGTATATAGGAATGGGCTAAAATTCCTCCAAGCTGGTGTGCAGGACTGATCAACAGTTACAGGAAACGTTTAGTTGCAGTTTATGCTGCACAGGGGGGTCACACCAGATACTGAAAGCAAAGGTTCACAAACTTTTGCCTCTCACTAATATGTAATATTAGATAATTTTCCTCAATAAATAAATGACCAAGTATAATGTTTTTGTCTCATTTTATTAACTGGGTTCTTTTTATCTACTTTTAGGACTTGTGTGGAAATGTTATGATGTTTTAGGCCATATTTATGAAGAAATATAGAAAATTCTAAAGAGTCCACAAACCTTCAAGCACCACTGTAAATTTGTTCTTCTTTAACCATTTTTGGTAGAGCGATTTGTGTGCATAGGGTCATTGTCTTGCTGCATGACCCACCTTCTCTGGAGATTCAGTTCATGGACAGATGTCCTGACAGTTTTCTTTAGAATTCTCTCATATAATTCAAAATTCATTGTTCCATCAATGATGGCAAGTCGAACTGGCTGAGACGCAGCAAAACAGGCCCAAAACCATGAAACTACCACCACCATGTTTCACAGATGGGATAAGGTTCTTATGCTGGAATGCAGTGTTTTCCTTTTTCCAAACATAACGCTTTTCTTTTAAACCAAAAAGTTCTGTTTTGGTCTCATCCGTCCACAAAACATTCTTCCAATAGCCTTCTGGCTTGTCCATGTGATCTTTAGAAAACTGCAGACGAGCATCAATGTTCTTTTTGGAGAGCAGTGGCTTTCTCCCTGCAACCCTGCCAAGCACACATTGTGTTGTCAGTGTCCTTCTGATGGTGGATTTATTGAACATTAACAAGCTAGCCAATGTGAGAGAGGTTTCAGTTCCTAAGAAGTTACCCCTGGGTCTTTTGTGACCGTGCCAACTATTACATACCTTGCTGTTGGAGTGATCTTTGTTGGTCGACCACTGCTGAGGTGGGTAACAATGGTCTTGATTTTCCTCCATTTGTACACAATCTGTCTGGCTGTGAATTGGTGGAGTCCAAAGTCTTTAGAGATGGTTTTCCAACCTTTTCCAGCCTAATGAGCATCAACAACTCTTTCCGAGGTCCTCAGAAATCTCCTTTGTTCATGTCATGATACACTTCCACAAACGTGTGCTGTGAAGAGCAGACTTTGATAGATCTTTGTTCTTTTAATAAAACAGGGTGCCTACTCACACCTGATTATCTTCCCATTGATAGAAAACACTTAGCTCTAATTTCACCTTCAAATGAACTGCTAATCCTAGAGGTTCACATACTTTTGCTCCACACTAATATGTAATATTATTATATATTATTAATATTATGATAGATTTCCTCAATAAATAAATGATCAAGTATAATCTTTTTGTATGATTTCTATGACTGGGTTCTCATGATCTATTTTTAGGACTTCTGTGAAAATCTGATGACATTTTAGGTCATATTTATGCAGAAATATAGAAAATTCTAAAGCACCACCGCATATTTATTCTTGTTTCTAAAGACTTGGCCATTTTTTAGGTGGTTTCCATGGGTGAAAACTCATGAACTCTGGCAGACACATCCCTACATGGAATCGATACTCATCGCCACACCCAGAGGAAGAGTTATTTTGGATTTGTCTGTTTAGGAAACAATCCTGGCATTTGCACATTACTCCTCATAGAAGGTTTATCTGATTTATCAGCTATGAAAAACATATAATGTGAAGATGTTGCTTTATTTCAGTTGTGAAGAAGTAATTGATTTCTTGCACGGTGCTGAATGGTCATGATGAAACAATGAATTTAAGCGTCTCTCCACAAAACAGGAAGGTGTCAATAAAATTCACCATGCACTGCTTGATACACCTTCAGATTTACACGATTATTAAAAATGATAGTTATGATGATATTTAGATTCCCAGAATAAGACTCTGGTATAGCGCCAAGATCTAACACAATAGAAAATAGTTAAACTGATCTCAGCTACACAGCTGCCTCATGGTTCATCTTCATAAACATAAATCTCTTTTCATTGTGATGTTGTGTTTCTTTGATGATGTCATCTATAGCTGCTATATTTTTCTTTTTTTTCTGTTTATACTTACTTCGTTTAGCTCAAACTTAAATATTTCTAACTCATTACCCAGTACTCTTAGCATTCCCTAGCTTATATCTCTTAATACCACTTTGTCTGAGTTTCTCTCTTTTAATCTTTCCCTTTTCTTTCAAACATCTTACTAACTCTAAACCTCTATCAGTTGTCTTTATTAAAACCTCTTCCTAAACCTTTCTTTTGGTTTCTCTTTCACACATGCACCCACACACGTAGAAAAAAATACAGTTTACCAGCAATGTCTTTGGTTATTATATACACTGCAACTAGCCTTCTGCTGCTTTGTAAGAATCAATTAAGTTTATATCCTTGGTACCTCAGGTAGCTGCTTAGAGGAGCCTAAGACTGAAAGGCTTGAAAGGCTTTGGGGACACAGAATTTATTATGCTGTGAAATTGTTTAAATTATGCTGTGACCTGGTAGGTGCCTAACAAGCTAAATAGTTCTGAGATCTCAATGTAACACTAATGGATCATCTGAAAAGTTGGCATAACTTTTACATGTATAAAATGTAATATTATTTATTTTGCAATATAGCATTAGGATTTGTAGAAATTAACTTGAACAATAGATGAACAAGAAAACAAAACAAGCTTTTTTCTGTATATATACTGGTCCTTCTAAAAAAATTAGCATATTGTGATACAGTTAATTCTTTTCCGTAATGTAATGATAAAAATTAAACTTTCATATATTTTAGACTCATTGCACGCCAACTGAAATATTTCAAGTCTTTTATTGTTTTAATACTGATGATTTTGGCATACAGCTCATGAAAACCCAAAATCTCACAAAATTAGCATATCATGAAAAGGTTCTCTAAACGAGCTATTAACATAATCATCTGAATCAACGAATTAACTCTAAACACCTGCAAAAGATTCCTGAGGCTTTTGAAAACTCCCAGCCTGGTTCATTATTCAAAACCGCAATCATGGGTAAGACTGCCGACCTGACTGCTGTCCAGAAGGATATCATTGACAACCTCAAGCAAGAGGGTAAGACACAGAAAGAAATTTCTGAACAAATAGGCTGTTCCCAGAGTGCTGTATCAAGGCACCTCAGTGGGAAGTCTGTGGGAAGGAAAAAGTGTGGCAGAAAACACTGCACAACGAGAAGATGTGACCGGACCCTGAGGAGGATTGTGGAGAAGTGCCGATTTCCAGAGCCACCGTGCACAGGCGTTTGTGCAGGAAATGGGCTACAGGTGCAGCATTCCCCAGGTCAAGCCACTTTTGAACCAGAAACGGCGGCAGAAGCGCCTGACCTGGGCTACAGAGAAGCAGCACTGGACTGTTGCTCAGTGGTCCAAAGTACTTTTTTCGGATGAAAGCATGATTAAAAACATGTACCATTTAAGGCTACAGGTGGAAGATGATTTAGGCTTGTTCCTGTCTGCAGTGCATCCTCGCATCAGTTGCCTTTGTGCATCAAAATAATAGTTCCCACTGAAGTAGGGCTGAGCAAGTTTCCGAAAGCATATCTAATTTGTGTTCAAAAGTGTGTTTAAACGTTAATACAGATGAGTGTGATCAATGTTAAAAGCATAAATAATAATACAATCTTAAAAAAAAAGAGACCAACGTTAAGTGTTTTTAAAACATTAAATAAGATCTTAAAAATGACGAGTCTCAAGTAACGTGTCAGCATGTTGAAAATGTTTAGAATTTGTTGAATATAGGATGTTGAGAGCAGATGAACATGTTCATAATCTTCTAACAGTTTTTGATATTTAATATTCAGTTTCTGATATTTAATATTCTGATACATAATAAAAATAATAAAGTTGTGGAAGCGCAGTAGCTTTCGTGCTCTTTGAGGGGCGGGGGTGTACAGTCTAAGACTTTTGAAAATCCCTGTTTTCGTCATATTTATGTAAGTGAAAGTGGCTTTAAATTCAATGTGTGTAGCTGCTTTGCGAGGTTTGTCTGTATTAGTAGGCAGTCATTGTACTTCCTCTTCTTTTGTCAGTTTTACATTTTGCTATGTTCTTGACATAATCTCTATGCTAACAATTCAGCCTTTGTCTCAGTATGGTCTTTGATTTTTGTAGCATGTCTCTAGAAAGTGCTTATGACATCTTCTTTGGCATCTCTCTTTTTCAGCTCTTCTCTATGCCACCATATTTGGAAACGTGACCACCATTTTCCAGCAGATGTACACCAACACCAACCGCTACCATGAGATGCTGAACAATGTGCGAGACTTTCTGAAGCTCTATCAGGTCCCAAAAGGCCTGAGTGAGAGAGTAATGGACTACATTGTCTCAACCTGGGGCAATGTCAAAAAGGCATCGACACAGAGGAAGGTCAGGACCTTTTTCCTTTCAAGTGGTGACATATTAAGTTTGTCCTGTAGTCTTTAAACATGCGTTTTTGACCTATCAATTTGCAATGCAGTGTTAATTACATACTTACAGTGGTGTGTGAAATTTTGTGAACCCTTTAGAATGTTCTAGATTTCTGCATAAATATGACCTAAAATATAATAAAATTTTCACACAAGTCCTAAAAGTAGATAAACAAATGAAACAAAAATATTAAACTTGGTAATTTATTTATTGAGGAAAATGAACCAATATTACATATTTGTGAGTGGAAAAAGTTTGTGAACCTTTGCTTTCAGTATCTGGTGTGACCCCCCTGTGCAGCAATAACTGCAACTAAATGTTTCCTGTAACTGTTGATCAGTCCTGCACACCAGCTTGGAGGAATTTTAGCCAATGTTTGTTGTTCAATGTTCTTCTGATGGTGGACTCATGAACATTAACATTAGGTAATGTGAGAAAGGCCTTCAGTTGCTTTGAAGTTACCCTGGGGTTTTTTGTGACCTAGCCAACCATATTAAATGCCTTGCTCTTGGAGTGACCTTTGTTGGTCGACCACTCAGGGGAAGCGTAACAGTGGTCTTGAATTTCCTCCATTTGTACACAATTGGAGTCCAAACTCTTTAGAGATGGTTTTGTAACCTTTTCCAGTCTGATGAGCATCAACAACTCTTTTTCTGAGGTCCTCAGAAATCTCCTTTGTTTGTGCCATGACACACTTCCACAAACATGTGTTGTGAAAAGCAGACTTTGATAGATCCCTGTTCTTTAAATAAAACTGTTAGGCTGGGGTAACAGCCACGGAGAAGAGTTTAATTGGCACCCAAAATGCAGATCAGCAGACAGACCACAAGTATGTATAAACAAAAGGGTTTTATTAAACAGATAGTAATGAGAAGGTGAACTTATTGCAATGTGAGCGTATGGGGTCGAGTCCAGGAGCTTGGCGACGGGTGAGCGAGTGAGCAGGTGTGAGGGAAGCACGGCGGAGGCATGTGACTTGCTTCCGTGGAGGGTCCGGACCCAGGACCGGCATGGAGACCCAAAAGCCGGTGGGGAGGAAGATAAGTTGTGATCAGGAGGCTGTGGAAAAATGAACCGGCTGTCAGTACCAACAGCACGGGAAAATAAACCGGCATGAGAGCCGAAATAAACGAGCCGGTACTCAGTAGCGTTCTAAGAAGCAGAGTTGAAGAGGTAGCACTGGATTAACCAACTGTGCAGCTAAGCTAAAGGCTAACGCTTAAAGTGAGAGCAGTGAGGGGGGCCGGCACCTTGCTGTAGTCACGGATGAAGCGCCGGTAGAAGTTAGCGAAACCCAGGAATCGCTGTAGGTCTTTGCGCCCCGGGGGAGTTGGCCACTCTGCAACGGCGCGAATCTTCTCCAGGTCGGCCTTGATGCTGCCCCTCTGGATGATAAAGCCGAGGAAGGAGACTGTGTCAACATGAAATTCGCACTTCTCGGCCTTGACGTACAATTTGTTATCCAAAAGGCGAGTGAGCACCTGGCGAACGTGGGTGACGTGTTCGTCCTCCAATCGAGAGAAGATCAGGATGTTGTCCAGGTAGACGAACACGCACCGGTTGAGATAATCCCGCAGGACGTCGGTCACCAGGGCTTGGAACACCGCCGGGGCGTTGGACAGTCCAAACGGCATAACCCTGTATTCAAAATGTCCGAGCGGGGTGTTAAATGCCGTTTTCCACTCATCTCCCTCCTGGATACGGACCAGGTGGTAGGCATTGCATAAGTCGAGCTTTGTGAATATGGTGGCTTCCTGAAGCAAGTCGAAGGCCGACTGGATGAGGGGGAGAGGGTACCGGTCACGTTGGGTGATGCTGTTGAGATAGTCGATAGATCGATAGTCGATGCAAGGCCGCAAGTACCCATCTTTCTTCGACACGAAGAAGAAGCCGGCCCTGAGTGGAGAGGAGGAGGGTCGGATGAGCCCTGCAGCCAAGCCCTTGGCGATGTACTGTTCCATCGCCTCCCGCTCGCCCTGCGACAGCTGGTAGAGCCGGCTGGTGGGTAAGGACGCCCCCGGGAGGAGCTCGATGGCACAGTCGTAGGAACGGTGAGGAGGAAGGCTCTTGGCCTGGTCCTTACTGAAAACCAGCCGGAGATGATGGTAAGCCGCGGGGACGTTAGACAAATCCACCGGTTCTTCGGGCCGAGAAGTGCGAGTGAGAGGCCTGGAGACCGGTAGAGCGGAGCGGAGGCAATGCTGGTGGCAATGAGGGCTCCAGTCTGTAATTCTGCCCTCCTTCCAATCGATGATAGGTCCGTGAAGGACCAGCCAAGGGTGTCCCAGAACCAATGGTGTGCGAGGAGAACGGACTACTGCGAATGATAGTTCCTCCCGGTGGTTGCCGGCCAGGACAAGGGGAAAATGCGAGGTCCGGTGAGTAATCCTCGCGAGCAGCTGGCCATCGATTGCGCATGCCCGCACGGGGGTCTCCAGGCCTACGAGACTGATGCCGAGCTGGCAAGTTCCTCATCCATGAGGTTCTCCTCAGCGCCGGAATCCACCAGGGCCTGTACTGAGCGTGAGACGTGGGGCAGGCAAATGGTGGCTGTGAGGGAGAGGCAGGGACGGCCCACTAATGAGGGTTTTACAGGCGCACTCGTCAGGACCCCAGTCTCACCGACGAGCGGGGTCTTTTGGGCAAACCGGACAGTTTTGAATGCGATGGTCAGCTTGTCCGCAATAAGCGCAGAGGCCCAATTCCCTGCGTCTGGCCCGCTCGAGGAAGGAGAGCCAAGTGTGTCCCAGCTGCCTGTGCTCAGGTTTCTCCAGATTGCGAGGAGTGGGTGCCGGAGGAGGAGGAGGAGGAGTAACACCTGAAGCAGTGGGTCTGGTGCGCGCAACCGAAGCCGCCTGGACCGTACGCGAGGCCCTTTCCAACCTATGTGCGTGCGCACGACGGTCCAAGCGGATGGCCAAATCCACCAACAGCTGTAGGTCAGCGGGTTCATCACGGACCGCAAGCTCATCACGAAGACGGTCGGACAGACCGGACCAGAAGGCCTTGCGTAATGCGGGCTCATTCCATCCGGCGTCCGCGGCGAGCGACCAGAACTCCACGGCGTAGTCCGAGACTGACCGGGAGCCCTGTCGAAGCCTGATGAGGAGCCCCGACGCAGCCTCCCCATGGTTCGGGTGGTCAAATACCGCCCTGAACCGCTGTAGGAAGACTGCGTATGTTAGCTCCTCCAACACGTCACGAGAGAGTGCGGCCTCAGCCCACGTTAGCGCCCTGCCCCGAAAGAGGCCCATAACGTATGCGACCTTGTTGGCATCTGAGGAAAAGGCCAAAGGACGCTGCCGAAACACCAGATCACACTGCATCAAAAAACCTCGGCATTTGGTGAGGTCGCCAGAAAAAGGTTCCAGGTGGGTGATGGGGGGTTCCGTCCCCATGGTGAATGTAATAAAACCCTCCTGTTGTCGTGACGTGCGTAGGCGGCCCAGTCGGATTCTCCAGAGGGGCAGTGGTGATGGTGGAAGCTTGGTCTTCGTTGAAATCAGTCGGGGTCTGGCTCCCAGCCGCAAGATCACCACTCTGAGGAGAAGGGAGAACAAGCGAATTTAGTTTTTCAGTTAACCCGGCAATCTGGCGATTAAGTAAATGATTAGAATTTAACAGTGAGCAGAGGAGCAGATCGTGTTGCGTTAACCAAGCCTGTTGGCGGTCGAGAGCTATCTCGACTGGATGCGGGGTAGTGGTCTGCTGATCCACGGGTTCCATGTGGGCCACATTATGCTGTTAGGCTGGGGTAACAGCCACGGAGAAGAGTTTAATTGGAACCCAAAATGCAGATCAGCAGACAGACCACAAGTATGTATAAACAAAGGGGTTTTATTAAACAGATAGTAATGAGAAGGTGAACTTATTGCAATGTGAGCATGTGTGGTCGAGTCCAGGAGCTTGGCGACGGGTGAACGAGCGAGCGGGTGTGAGGGAAGCGCGGCGGCGGCGTGTGACTTGCTTCCGTGGAGGGTCCGGACCCAGGACCGGCATGGAGACCCAAAAGCCGGTGGGGAGGAAGACA